>PVHY01026408.1:0-17303 GCA_004024945.1 Uropsilus gracilis
GGGGTGGTGGTGTGGGGGCAGGGGTGTGGGGGCAGGGCTGGTGGTGGTGGTGTGGTCAGGTGGGGGGAGGTGGCACAGAGCAACTCCAGCTGTTAGTTGTGTCTCTGTGACTGTCCCAGCTCAGTGACATACACGCCCTTCATTAACGGGATGTGGTGGGGGGCTGCTGAGGGCAGTGGCGAGCGAGAGCAACCACCAGGAACAGAGGCAGAGCCCCGTGTTTTCGTCTAGTATATAAACACTGGCACAAATCTCATAACGTTAATCATCATTTAATCATTATAATAAAATTAAAAATAAACTTAGGAGTCGATGACTAAACCTATACTGCGTCGTTTGTTTGTGTGATCTTATTTGTATTATTAAGACACTCAAGGGTTCCAAGAGGTGAATATTATTAATCCACAGTCCTATAGGTGGGGACGTGGAGGCACAGAGGGGGCAGATCCCTGAGGGAGGATCACACGACCTATACATAGTGGAACGTGGATCTGGACCCCTGGGGTCTGTTGAGACCTTAATAAGCACCTAAGATGTAATTTCACACTTAATGCACGGGGAGGAGGAAGAGCAAAGCCAAACGGTTCCTTCATTGCTTTTATTAACCATCTCGTAGCTGCAGTTCCCACGGCGACATCAGCAGGGCTCCAGAAACAGAGCTCTCTCTTCTGCTCTCTGCTCCCATTTGCAGAGATAACAAGCAAAGCCCTGGCTCTCCCTGGCCTTGGTTTCCCCACCGGGGAAATGCCTCTCGGCTCCCATGAGCTGAGACGAGAAACAAACGTGCTACGATTGCTGGAAAGTCCTCTGTGAGCTGCATCAAAATCGGAGAAATGTTCGCTGGTGTTAAAATGCAGAAGTGCATTATAATTTATTGCTGAAACGGAAACATCTGGCCAAGGAAACTTGAAGGAACCTTTCTGACCAAAGCAATTTCCTCTAATAATGGTCTATGGAGTCTCCTTCTTTAGCTCCAATTTTCCCGTTGCTTTGAGTTTTACTTTGCAACATGTCAGCTTGACTTTTTTTGGCAAGGCGACTTTTTCTCTTTTACTCCTTGACCAGAAGAGAGAAAGAAAGGTGAGCAGGGGCAGATCTCTGTTGTTGGACATTTCAGTCCATGGATAAAAGCCTCTCCGTAAGTTTATTCATCAACATTTTTTTAAATGTTATTTACAGAGCAAACTGGACTGAACCAGAAATATATGGGCATTTTCCAAGTTGTTCACAGAGAGCTGGGATTCCTACCTGGGTTATGAGATGCTGAACCCAGGAAATACATCCAGCAATGTCTGTGCCCTGTTTTGAAACCCCAGCGACAAAGAGTTACCGAACTCCTGAATGAGGAAAACAGCAGCAAGATAAACTTAACTTTTAAAAAATGTATGAGAATTTTACTTAATAGGTCATCAGTGAAAGAAAAGAACACTGAAGATTGCTAATGTGGATACAAAACTCAATGTTACATAGTGTTCTACAGGCAATACAGTCATATTGGTGCTGTCTTTTTCAATGGGCAGAAATCTTCTCCATCTCTACCAGACAAAATCCCATTTGTAAGCTATCAGTTTCCTATAAATCAAGACCTAACTTGGCCCTGACAAAATCAGATGATCTTCAGGCTGGCCCATTAGACTGTATTTTATTGGACATTAAAAGTCATCCTTCTTGATTCTTTTTCACCAGCAGCATTAACAGTCTGTAGAATAGCAACCTACTGTTCTGTCTGAAATTCCCACAAAACTGGAAGGCTCTTAGGGACAAGGATTGTGTTTCATTCACTCTTGTAAACTCTGATTTTAGTTCAGTTCCTCTATAGAGAAGCCACTCAGATCATTCTTTTTGGACGAATTAAAGGCTTTTCTCTTTGAGTGTTGAACTACTGACTCTAAGGAGCTTACAGTTTCCCACAGGTCAGGTTACAAGTGATGAGAAATCCACCCAGCAATCATAGCCTGTGTACTTCCCACCCCAGCCAAATGCCCTTGATCCCCAGCCCCTCAACCATTTCTCCTGCTTCCTAATAATTACCTTGATGGCCAGACATGGGAGTGGGATGAAAGAAGGCCAGTTAAGAATCAAGAAAAGAAGTGTAGAAGTGTAGAACACTAGCTGGTCCAAAACTCGGGATTTCAACATGGAGATATATTCACGGAGAACAACACACCCTCCCCTTATTAAGGGAGAGGAGAGGATGACCAAAGAGGGGATAATGGGCCCCACACCAAAACCGCCAAAGGAAGCAGAGGAGATAACCTTCAAAGGCCACTCGCAGAAGCCTGAACTCATGGACCGGGCACAGTGGCCTGTACCTGTAAGCTTCAGCCTAGGAAGCAGCCGGGGCTAGGGATCGCGGTTCGAGTCCCGCTTGGGGCCCGTAGCAAGACTTAGTTCCAAACAATAGCTGGGTGTGGTGGCGTGCACCTGTAATCTCGGCTACTTGGGAAGCTGAGGCTGGGAATTGCCTGAGTCTGTAGTACCCTGGGCAACGAGAGCCTGAGGTTCCACGGCAAATATAGTAAGACCTAGTCTCAAAGCTTGAACTCAAAGAAATTTCTTGACCAACACCGGCAGGAGACAAGACCCCCAAAGCCTGACACCAGACCCATAAGGAAAAGCAGCAAAGCAATGGAGATGGGATTGGATTGGAGAGGACGGCCTGCAGCAAGAAAACATGGACAGATCACAAACGAATATAACCTGGCCACCCAACGCAAACTTAAGACTGAAAATCTAACAGCAAGGTACACCTGGACCCAACAACGCAGTCCCTCACCCAGAGAAAAGACACTAACATAGGAAAGAGACTAATGGACTCAGCACAGCTAATAAATAACAAAGAGTGGGGTGTGAGAGAATGGAGGGAGCACCAGAGGGAGGAGGGAGGGGGAAAATTATATAACAGAGTGGTTGTAACCCAAAGAACAAAATAAAACTATAAAAAAAAAAAGAATCAAGAAAAGAAGATCCTTGGTATGATTTCAGTCTTCAAGAATATATTGAAACTTATTTTGTGACCCACTATGTAGTTAACTCTGAAGAATGTCCATGTGCATTTGAGGAGAATGTTTGTTCAACTCTTGGGAGGTGCAGTGCCCTATAAATGAATATTAAGCACATGTGGTCTAATTCTTTGTTTAAGGCTATTGCTTTCTTGTTTATTTTCTGTTTGTTTAATCTGTTCATTGGTGAAAGTGGGGTGTAAAGTTCCTTCCCACTGTTGTATTGCTGCCAATGCCAATGTTTTTCAAAATGTGTTAATCGTTGTCACTTATATTTCGATGTTCCTTTATTTGGTGAATATATAAGTGTTATATCTTCCTGATGTATTTTTCCCTCAGTCATTATGTACTATCCATTCCTATCTCTTGTTTTCTTTTTGATCTCATGTAATTCTGCCTGTGTTTGCTTTTTTTTTTTGTGGGGGTCCCATTTGCTTGTAGTATTGTTTTCCAATCCTTGATTTAGAACCTGTGCTTTTTTTGGAGGTCATATGAATCTCCTGAAGACAGCAGGGAAATTAGGTTTTATCTTCTCATCTAGCCAGCCACTCTGTTCTTTTCATTGGTGAGTTACTTGTTAAAAAAGCCATCCTAGTCAAAGCAATATAAAGATTTGGTGCAATCTCTATGAACATTTCAATAATATTATTCAAATATAGTGCTAACATTACTGAAATTCATATGAAACCACATATACTGAATAGCCAAAGCAATTGTGATAAAAATGAAGAATGGTAATATCACACAATCAGACTTTAAACTATATTACAAAGTTATTATAATCAAAACAGGGTGGTACTTGAACAAAAACATACATAGACCAATGGAATATATTTGATAGTCCTGAAATAAGCCCATACTTAAATTGTTAATCTTTGACAAAGGAACCAAGAGTACCCATTAGAGAAAAGAAATTCTCTTCAGTAAATAGTTGAGAAGACGATAACCACATGCAAAAGAATGAAACTACCGCTGTCTTATACCATTTATAAAAATTAACACAAAATGATTGAAAATTTGAATGTAAGACCTGCCTGAAACCATAAAAGTGAAATAAATGACATAAATTTCTTTGTGGATTTGTTTCTAGCAGCTAAAGAAACAAAAGAGAATATAAAGAATTGGTATTATTTCAGACTACACAGTGAAAGAAACTCTCTTAAACAAAAAGATACCCCTTTGAATAGAAGAAAAATGTTTGCATTCCATACATCTGACAAGGAGCTGATATCCAAGGTCAAAGAACTCATAAAACTCAACAGAAAGAAAACAAATAACCCAGTCAAAAAACGGTGAGAAAGACTAAATAGGCATGTCTCCAAAGAAAATATACAGATTGCCAATGGCTCATAAAAATGTTTATCATTACTTATCATTAGAGAAATGTAAATCAAAAAAAGTAATAAGATACTATCTCACAGCTGTGGGAATGCCTATATCAAACAAAACAAAACAAAACAAAACAGAAACAAGCATTGACCATAATATGGAGAAAAAGGAACCTTTCTATCCTGTTAGTGGGAATGTGGACTGATCCAGCTCCAGTGAAAAGCATTATTTTGGTCTGCTAAAATATTCAAAGTATTTACCATATGATTCAGTGATTCCTCTCCTTTCTGCCCCAAGAAAGCAAAAAACAATATTCAAAGTAGACAATGAATTAATATGAATATTTCAGCAGAATATGAATTGTTGAAATGCCCAATGAAATCCTGAAATTCAGTTTGAAGGTATATGTGTATTCCTATGTTCATTGCAACTCTATTTGCCATAGTCAAGTCATGATGAAAAGAAGGAAGTGGGTATGGGGAGCAGTTCATATACCTTCACGTTTGGAAGAGTCTGAAAAAGTCTGGAGAGAAACAATCAAAATAGCATGAAAGTAATTTGCTCGTATTACAGAACACCATTGGCAATCACGTGGAGCCCTTGGGAAGATTCCCAAGAAGCAGACCTTTATCTAGTTTCAGACAGAAAATGGTAAAGGCTGGAGTCTGAGACCCCTTTGCATGATGGTAGGCTTAGTAAGTTCAGGGGCATTGGCTTAAGGCTGACTGAGGCTGTGAGAAGATTAAAAGCTGACCCACAGAGGTCTTGTGTTCTCTGAGTGAGCAGAGTGATCTCTGAGTCTCTAAAAAATCTAGGAAGTGAGGAAAGTTTGCCTTCAGAGCCCCTGCCTCTTACTCCTGAGTCTTCCCTTCAGTCTATGTGCCCCCACTCCCCCAACCCTCCCCGCACTGGCATTAGCCAGTTAGTCGTCCCTTTACTGTGAACTGGACGCTGTGTGTTCTCTCTTTCAGTAGCATTTACACTCTCACTTTAGCAGCAATTTCTGTAATTTCTGTTTCTTGATGGCCCCAATCTCTGCTCTGCTTCAGACCCCTTGCACCTGTCTCCTTTGCCCAGAGAGCTTCTTGCCAAGCCCCTCCCTTCTGATGACTGGGGCTTAGATCCTTTCCCTGATTGGCCCTCATTTCCTGTTTACTGAGTTACTTCCTTCATTGGGTTTGTTGCCAATAATATTTCCTTACTTGTTTATCTCTCTGTCCCAACTGGGCCTCCCTGAGGCAGAGACTTTGTTCTTATGTCTTCTGGACACAATCATGTCTAACAGAGAATAGGTGCTTTCCTAATTTCCTGGGTGCTTAAATGGTTTTAAAGGTTGAGACTCAATCTTCTTTCTGGCTTATTTCTGCTAATATGATTCCCTCTAGGTCCATCCATGTTGTTACAAATGCATCCTATTTGTCAGTTTTGATTGCAGAATAATATTCCATTGTGTAAATATACCACATCTTTTTCAACCATTCGTGGGTTTGGGGGTATTTGGGTTGTTTCCATATTCTGGTTATTGTAAATAGTGCTGCTACAAACATCTGAGTACAGTTGTTTTCCATATGGTCTTACCTATAGATAGGATATAGGAATAACAAACAAAGCGCCAAGAAAAAGTCAAAATAGGCTAATAATAGGGAAGGGAGGAGTGCAGGAAAATAGAGAGGAGGGCTCTTGGGTGATGGGGCGGTGGGAGAACCCTGGAGAATACAATGATGTAATATACACACATGTATGCTTATATGCATTGATATGTAAACAACAAAGTGATTAATTAAAAAACCTAACAGTAGAACTGGGGCAAGTAGCGAGGAAGGGAGAAAGGGGAGGGAGATACCAGGGAAGGGAGGAGCACATGTATACATAAGTAGGTAAACAGCAAAATGATTAAGAAAGTGAATGAATAAAGGGGAAAAAAAAAAGTTGAGACTCAAGTCTCAATCTAAACAGCTGAAAACACTACCTGGCTCAGAATTTCTGCAACCCAGTTAGAAAACCGGTCTAATTTGACACCCTCATTGTAAAGACATGAAAATGGGTCAACAGTTTTTGCCATGAAGATTATAAAGTGAGTTAGTCACAGAGATAAGAAGAGAACATTCAAGTTCAGGACTTCAGATTCTATTTTTATTTTTTTTTTTTTTTTGAGACTAGGTCTCATTATTTGTGCCCGTGGAACCACAGGCTCGCGTTGCCCGGGGTACCACGGACTCAAGCAATCCCCAACCTCAGCCTCCCAGGTAGCTGGGATTACAGGCACATACCACCACGCCCAGCTATTTTTTGGACTAGGTCTCGTTGTGTTGCCCTGAGCGGGACTCAAACCGCGATCCCTGGCCCCACCACTTCATAGGCTGAAGCTCACAGGCACGAGCCACCGTGCCCGGCAAGACTTTAAATTCTATTTACAAGTCAAATTGCCTTTGCAAAGCCATCGAAGCCACCTAGTCTGTTTTGTCACCAGGAGAATATCAGACGGCCTGCCTGACACAGCAGTTTTACATGGGATGGAGCGACTCCATTGTCTCCGTGGTGCCTCATTCACTGTAGATGCTCAGGGAAAGAACCCCACCAGGACCCCCAGGCAGACGCCCTTTATTCCGCCATGTTCCTGAGTCCAGGGTCCCCTTCCCGTGAATGAAGCATTGCTCTGGCCGTGGGGATGCTGCAGGCTCGGGGTTTAGCAGACTCAGCTTCCTGCAGGACTTCAGCAGTGAGGGCCCGAGAGTCCCCCTGCGAGACCCTGTTTCAGATCCCAGCAGAGCCTGAGTCCTAGGGCAGCCATACAGGCGAGGTGCATGCTCTGTGAGGAGTGTGGCTGCAGGAGCCTGGGAAAGGAGGACCTCCAACGCCCAGCAGGCTGAGGGAGAGCCAGAATCCTGGGATGTCAGGAACCAGAGGGTTATGACGGCATCTGCCCACTGCAGAGGACAGCACAGGGACACCGCAGGTAGCAGGCCAGGCCACTGCCTCCCTGGTGGGGGTGCTGGTAGCTGCCAGGCTCGGTGGGGGAAACACGGGGACATGGCACGCTCCCCCCTGTCCATCCTAGCAGGAAAATCGGGGTAACCAGTGCAGCCTCTGGGTCCCCAAAGACTTAGGGTCCAGTTCCTCTCTGCCCCTTCCTAGATGTGCTACGTTGGACACATCACCCTCACTTCTCTGCGCCTCAGTTTCCTTGTCTGTGAAATGGGGGTGAGTGACAGTACCTACAGCTGAGCTGTGAGCTTCGGAGGGCAGATCCTGCATGGAAAAGCTCCCTGCGGAGTTGTGACCATCAGCGTGGTGCCATGACGTCAACCGCTTAGATCCAGGCACACACGCCTAGACAGAAGTTATTTTTAACGTGAAAGAACGAGGCACAGCTGTTATAGGCGGGTCATTTGGCTTCCTTTGTCCCATTCCATGTCACAACCAAGAAGGCAGGCAAGACTCGGCTTGTCCTCAGCCTTCCGCCTGCCCCGTTTCAAGACAATCAAGCCCCACGATTGGAAGCTTTTGTCTTTGAGAGAAACCACAGTTTTCCGTTTGAACCTGTGTCCATGGAGCCTGGGAACAGCCCAGGGAATAAACACCTTTGACACACAGTGATGCTCAGCGTGTTGATGCCAAACATGTCAGTTGCCCTCACAGGCCTCTCACGGGCACGGAGGGCACACGACACGGTCCAGATGCCAGAGCACGCAGTGATGGTAGCGGGACTCTAGTGGGAGGCCGGCAGGTTTCTCAGGACTGTGCTGGAAAGAGGCGAGGCTGAACAACCCCTCTCAGCACCCCCTTGGAAGAGCTTCTCTTGGGGAATGATTGGAGAGGTGGTAGGAGGCAAGTGACAGCCGCATCAAGTGTCACCTCCCTCATCAGGTGACCCCAAGGGTGTGTGCCATCTTATGGCTGAATGAGGTTGGGCTGGGACAGACTGTTCATCAGAGGCTCCTGTGGCTCTCTTGCTTTTAGAAGTACAGCACTCGTGGGCGTGGTGGCGTGTGCCTGTAATCCAAGCGCTGGGAGGCAAGAGGCCTGGGATTGCTTGAGTCTCCGGATTCGAGACTGCTCTGGGCAACATAGTGATACCTGGCCTCGAAAAAGCAGCCAGGCATGGTGGCAGGTGCCTGTAATCCCAGCTACCTGGGAGACTGAGGCTGGGGATTGCTTGAGTCCATGGGATCGGGACTACCCTGGGCAACATAGAGAGACGAAGTCTCAAAAAAAAGTACGGCTCTCCTGTGTGAGGACCCTCAAACTACTGAAGATGGAGCTACCATTCTCTCCAGCAACCCCACTGCTGGGACTACCCACAGGACACCAGAACACTAACTCAAAAAGACACCCATACTCGGATGTTCATTGCGGCACTATTGACAATAGCCAGGATATGGAAACAACCCAAATGCCCCTAAGCAGGCGAATGGGTCAGAACGTTGTGGTCTTATGTACACAACGGGGTATTATTCGGCAATCAAAAAAGACAACCTTGACTCATTTGTGGCAGCCTGGATGGAGTTAGAAGGAATCATGCTGGCAGAAATAAGCCAGAAAGAGAAAGAGAAATACTGGATGGTCTCATTTATAGGTGGCATACAGGGAAAACAAACAAAAGGACAAGGAAAAGTTAAAATTAATAAGCTGTCAACAGAACTGAAGCACTGAGCAAGGAAGGGAGAGGGACTAAAACTCTGCGAGTGAGGAACACAAAAGATTAAGATGATGGTTCACAGGTGACAAGGTGGTGGGAGAACCTCGTGTAAAAACATCTATGCATTACATATACATGCATTCAATTTTTAAAAATTAATAACAAAACAGAATTCTATGCAAATAACATCTACATTCTATAATCTATATCAAAATAACAACAGGAGCTCGGCTCTCCGAAGGAGCAGGCACCCTGGAGGCAGGATCCCTGATAGCCCAAGATGGCCTGTGCAAGGGCAGCCAGGGTGGCTACACTCAGGCCTGTGGGATGAGAGCAGAGGCTGCATGTGCAATGTCCATGTGACTTCCTTCCTTCCTTCCTTCCTTCCTTCCTTCCTTCCTTCCTTCCTTCCTTCCTTCCTTCCTTCCTTCCTTCCTTCCTTCCTTCCTCCCTCCCTCCCTTCCTTCCATCCTTCCTTCCCTCCCTCCCTAGCTAATTTGTCAGGTCTCGCTATTTTGCCCCGGTAACCACAGGCTCACATTGCCCGGGGTACCACGGACTCAAGCGATCCCCAGCCTCAGCCTCCCAAGTAGCTGGGATTACAGGCGCATGCCACCATACTCAACTCTATTTTGAGACTAGGTCTTGCTATGTTGCCCCGGGCGGGTCACGAACCCACGGACTCGAGTGATTCCCAGTCTTGGCCTCACTTAGTAGGCTGCGATTATAGGCATGTGCCACCATGCCCGGCCATGTGACATCTTTCTACCCACAGATCCCCTGCCTCTGTTCTCCCCTACTCTGTTCCCCGCTGCAAGGCAGCACCCGATGGAGGAGGCAGCTCCGACCTGAGAAGGGATCTACACCAGCAAGAGCAGGGCTGTTCAGCACGCAGTGAGACCTCTGTCCAGTGCCTCTGCACGTACCCCCCACCCCCACCCCCAGAGGAAAACTAGCACTTCTGCAGACTGACATGCTCCAGTCCTTGCCTGTCCCAGCCCGGGCCCCCTGCCCTCTGCCCTCTGCTCCCCACTGCTGACTAGATGCTCCCCTTAGCCTTCCTTGAATATACCAAGCATGGTCCTGTATGTCTCTCGGACTTTGCACTTGGTGCTTTTCCTGTCAGAACACTTCCCTCCCTGTTCATCTGACCTGCTACCTCCCTTCTTCCAGGGCTATGACATGTCACTTATCAGAGACCCTGACTCCCCTGGGCCCCCTAATCTGCGGCCTTTTTCTTGCCAGCTTTAGAATACTTACCGCCATCTTTAAAACATTCTTTGTGATCCTGTTGTCTCGTCTGTGTCCCATGCATTTGTTCGCCAAGGCTGCAAGGGCCGCAAACAGGTGACTCAGGCAACAGGAGTTTATTGTGTCACAGGTATGGAAGCCTGACGCCCAAAACAAAGTGTCAGTGGGACTAGTTCCTCTGCAGGCTGTAAGGGAAGAAGTCCCCGTATCAGCGCTCGGCTTGCAGGGGGTGGTCTGCTCCTGTGTCTTCTCGTGTTCTTGTCCTCCTCCATGTGCCTCAAAGCTACATGCCCCTGCTTAGAAGGGCTCTGGTTATATCAGGCCAGGGTCCACTCTGATGACCTCCATTCCCTCTAGTTTCCTTTGTAAAGACCCTGTCTCCAAATAAGACCACGTTCTGGGGGGTTCGGGTTAGGGCTTCAATATATAAACACAAACATGCAAACAACATATACCCCCTGTAACACCCTCTTAGGACATGAATACCTGGCACCAAGAGGCATTCATCCATTTTTATTATCAACATTATCAACTGGAAATCTTTAGCTGGCATTTCTATAGTTCTGTAGTTCTGATTAAAATGGGTTATAATTAAATTAAGAATGATTTCCAGGAGTTGTGCAAAGATCCCCACCTACCATTTGAATGGTTGGAGAAGAATTACAATAAACTCAGTATAATTTTCATGCTGATTAAATTTTATTATATTCTACTAGTATAAAACTTGGTCACTCATAGATGGAATTTACAATGTCAAGAGTGTTTGACTATAGTCTTGTTCAATGAATGTAAATCCCCCCTGAAAGATGGAGACCTAAAGTGTTAAATGCTAGGCCTAAAAGTTGGCCTGAGGCGCAGGTTTGTAAAACTTTTTCTACATTTTGCTAACTCAAGGCCAGGCGGTGTGTGTGGGAAAGCTAAAAGCAAGATAATAAACGAACACAGCTGCCTGCCCAAGCTTATTAATTGGGAGGAAAACAGCTTGTGCAGAAGAAAACAACTTTTCCAAGGTGAAAAGGCCTAGTCCCAAGGAGGTATTAATTCTAAGATATGTCCAGTGTGCCACAAGTTGTATTCCAAGGAAACTCGAGGACTTGGGTCCAACCTTCCTTCTGAGACCCAGGTACCCTAGGCTGACTCATAAAACTTTCCTGTTTGCCCATCTCGCTGAGAGTCTGCATTTGTGGCAGTTTTAAGTCTAAAAGAATCTGAGGATATAGGTTTTCAATAGAAAGAGAATAAAAGCAGATAAAGCTGGATGATGCAAAATAATAATAATAATAATAATAATAATAATAATAATAAGAGCGCTTGAGAAGCAGGCTGGTAGCAGACTTCAAGGAAACAGATTTTTTTCTTTTGTCTAAAATCCACACCAGACGATCCATACAGCACAGCTGCCCATTGTGTCATTCAGTGTCTCCCACCACAGTTTCAACGAGAATTCAAGGGGAACTGAGGCTGTTCCTCGCACTCTGCAGTGTGCAGCTTTCCACCCTGGACCAGCCTTGAAACGCGAGGGGGAGGGGAGCCTGCAAGATGGCTGCAGTGCGTGTGCACAGCCTCATCTCTGAAGATCCGCAGTAAATTGCAGCACACGGAGTAACTACCACAGTCATTAAGAGCTACTATTTGACAGAAAAAGGTAGAAAAGACCTTAATGAAACTGTAGTTACGTCGATACCCGAGGGAGACACCCCAAGAGGGCAGAGGCGGCTGCTGCCTAAGGTCCTTCTGCAGCCACATGCGGGACTTGAAGATCCACCGGCTGCTGCAGAAGGGGCCTGGGAGCTTTGCTGCAGAACTGAGGGCGCCCTATTGAAATCGGAACCCCAGCATGGGCAGTATAGAAATGTAGGCACTGATGCTATTAGCTGTGTCTGAACAACACAGAGAGAAAAGAGGCCTAAACAGGTTAAGGGTGCTTTCACTTTGTTGCAAATCCCAGGTGTGAAGAGAAAATGTATCCCCTGGAGGGTGTGCAGAGAAACTTGCAGTCTGGCTTTTAGGAAAAAAAAAAAAAAGACAGAGATGAAAAGGAAAGGAACAGTGACTGGAGAGAGAGAGACTTTTGGGGAGAGGAGAGACGTGGGAATGGCACCTGGGGAAAGAGTAGCTGGAGTGACCAGGCTGGGAAGAAGCCCTGGGAAGAGTGAGCCGGTGGTGGCAAGGAGTCCTGGTGGCCGGCAGAAAAGTAGCCGCTGTGGAGAGTTCAGCACCACAGCAAGGTGGCATATGGCATAGTGAGCTGGTACCTGGAGATGGCCAGAGATTTGAAAAGCTGATTTGTGCATCAGCACTTGTGGAAGAAATTTGAAGAGCCTTGGAGAAGCAGAGCTGCGCAGAACACTGGAGAAAGAAGCAAAGAGAAGACGCTGGAGAAAGACTGGACTTTGCAGAGTGCCTGCCTCAGGTTTGGAGGGGCAGCAGGGCACCGTCTTGGACATGTGTTTGGGACTTTTGAACAAAATCGTGGCTGGGGTAAGATAACTGGCCACTTGGGACTTTAAGGACTTTTTGTTTTCCCTGTTAAATTACCTTGTAAATATACCTTGTTAAACTGCGTTTGACTAGCAATGGCAACTGCTATGCACGGGTGGTACTAACCTGAGGGAACCTGGGTGGCAGAAGCCACATTTTATTTTATTTTATTTTTTATTTTTTTGAGACTAGGTCTCACTATTTTTGCCCTGTGGAACCGCAGGCTCTCGTTGCCCGGGGTACCACAGACTCAAGCAATCCCCAGCCTCAGCTTCCCAGGTAGCTGGGATTACAGGCACGTGCCACCACACCCAGCTGTTTTTTTGGAACCAGGTCTCGCTACGGGCCCCAGGCGGGACTCGAACCGCAATCCCTAGCCCCGGCAGCTTCATAGGCTGAAGCTTACAGGCACGAGCCACCGTGCCTGGCAGAAGCCACATTTTAAGTGTGGCCTGTTGGTTGGAGGTTCTGTCCCCTTTTGTACCTGATTTCATTATTGAAAACCTCTGGGAGAGGGGTGCAGAGTGATGATTACTGGCTTGCGCTGAGGCCCCCAATTGAGAACAGCTGAAGCCAGATTAGTGGTAAGAACCAGGTCTGATCACCTGTGTCTCCTCATGGGAAAGGCTGCCTGAACCTTAACAACAGGGGCAAGCACCCAAGGGTGAAGCTTCATCCTCAAAAACCCATCTGGATCATCCTTTGCTTGTGAACCTAGCTCACTCTCACCCCCATTACATCTGGTGTTCCAACGCTGTCTAGAGGTTGACATTGGCATAGAAGTATATTAGACAGGTCAAGGAACTGACCTTGGAGAGGGTAGGGTTGCACCCCACCACACCACTCAGGTACTTGTTGCACTCAAGGAACCCTTAGTTCAATCAGCACTGACTTAACATCTAAAAATGGAAATACATGGGACCCAGAAATCCCACTCTCAAGCATCTACCCAAAGCACTTGAAATCATCAACTCAAAAATATGGTCCACAGGCCAGGCGTGATGGTATACACCTGTAATCCAAGCGCTGGAAGGCAAAAGGCCTGGAATTACTTGACTTAGCAGATTCTAGACTACCCCGGGCAACATGGCAAGACCTGGTCTCAATAAAAGCAGCCGGGCACGGTGGTGGGTTCCTGTAATCCCAGCTATCTGGGAGGCTGAGTCTGGGGTTCGCTTGATTGGGACTACCCCAGGCAATATAGCAAGACCTAGTCTCAAAAAAAAAAAAAAAAAAGGTTCACACTGTTTATTGCAGCATTGCTTACAGTAGTTATGACTTGGGAACAGTCTCAGTGCCCACGGATAGAGGACTAGATCAAGATGTGGTCAGGCCTAAGAAATGATGAACTGTTGTCATTTACAGCAAAGTGGAAGGAATGTGCGGGGATTCTGTGTAGTAAAGCATAAATATTGGACGTGACAAAGACATGTTGGGTATTTACATGGTGGATGATTTGGCAAAGCAAAATACTTGTGAAACTAACTTGCTGGCAAGTAAAAGGAGGCTTCTAAGGTCAAAGGAAAGGTCTGAGGGTCAACAGCTTTGCAAAGGAGCAAAAAGGTACAACATCCTTTTAATTCTTTCCTTTAAGTCTCATTTCTATTCAACTGGTTTTTCTGCAGGGATGGGCAGGAGTGCGGTGGTTCAGGCTGACAGACATCTGGATATTTCTGGGTTGCATCACATCTCAGCTGGGCAACCTTAGGTGAGTTATCTGTAAAGTAAGGGCGGTTATGATTGTTTTGCATGTTTGTAGTTAAGGTCAGATAATCCACATGAAGCTGTCAATACTCTGAAAACTAATAGTAAGCACAGTAAGTGGTTGTTGGGGCATTAGCTTATTAGTAACAGCATTTTCTTGGATTGTGGAGCTATACAGGTGCATACACACCTATACATATGTACACAAACATACACACATGTGTAAAATATAAAATTCAGGCTCTGCAAAATGGTATTCCTGCGTAGATGGAAGACTGCTTACATGGAAGACTTTATGTTCCCATAGAGGAAGGCCACAGAGCATCCCATTCTCTGCTGGGACACAGGGTGCTGGCTCCATGGATAACTACACAAGAGTGATGCCTTCATTATGACTACTTGTTTCCTTCTTGGCATTAATTCACTTGAGTAAATGAAAATCAGAGGGCGGGAGAGAGACAGGGAGAGGGAAGAGGTGGGGGGGGGAGGGGAGCAGAGCAAAGTGAGTGAGTCCTGACAGGTTCAACCCTGCAACTCAGGTCCCCTTCCCCTGCTCTGGTCCTCTGAGCTGCTTCACTGTCCTTCCCAGCTGTGTGAACTAAACCAGTGAATTCTCATCTTTATTACGGCTAAAATTGGGTTTCTGTCATTCCTTCTTCCTTGGCTCTGTGTGGTAGCAGACCATTTATATACATTTCTGATGCATAGATATAGCTATAGACATCTAGATCTATATATATCTAGATGTCTATATCTATCTCCGTATATCTAGATATATGGATATATTATCTATCTATATCTCTCTCTATATATATATATCTACAAGCTCAGCCCAGCCAGCCCTGGTTGAGAAATACACGGTGTTACCGGTAGCCAGCCACACCATCAGATATATAGATATATCTAGATATATCTAGATACTTAGATATACATAGATTGATATCTAAATAGATATCTAGATATATATATCTAGAATATATGTAGATATCTATATATAATTAGATCTATATCTAGATAGCTACATAGATTTAGCTATATCGTCTATATATATCTAGATCTAGACTAGATCTGTATCTTGGTATGGGTCTACATATATATATGTGTGTATATATATATATATATATATATATATATATATATATATATATATCTGACTTCCTTTAAGTCATCACAGTACTGTTAGTTCTATTTCATCGGGGAGAAAGTAGTATTCAGAAACGTGAACTGAGCCATGGGGGATCTGTACTGACATTGAGTCTGATAGTACAGCTGAGAGCTGACAGCCTTTTCCTGTAGTGGGTCAAAGTGTCCTCCTGTGGGTTACCTGACCGCTGTGTCATTGTTGTGCACACCGCATGACCACACGCACTGATGGTGTGGCTGGCTTCTGGTAACATGGTGTATTTCTAAACCAGGGGCTGACTGGGCTGAGCTAGTAGGCAAGGGTTTGCTGACCCCATTCTGGGGGGAGAACAGCCAAGAGAACCCTTGTTTCGTCCATGACTAACTGGGGACCTTGAATGAATTGCTTGACAGCTGAGACCAGTTGATCCCAGTGTCCTTTTTTTAAATTTAAATAGTTTATAATATATTTCACATATTTGTATTCCCCTGGGGTCACCCACCACCTCCCCTCCCTGACAGCTCCCACTCATCCCCCCCCCCAGTTGTGTACTGTAGTTTGGTTGTTAGCTTGTTTTAACTTTTCCTCCTGGCCTTTTGCTTGTTTTTCCTATATTCCATATATTAGTGAAACCATTTGGTTTCTGTCTTTTTCTTTCTGATTTGTTTCTGCTAATACGATTTCTTCTAGGTCCATCAATCTTATCACAAATTCATCAAATTTGTCATTTTTAGTTGATGATTAATATTCCATTGTATTTATATATCACATCTTTTTCATCCATTCGTCTGTTTTGGGGCATTTCAGTTGCTTCCAAGTCCTTGCAATTATAAATAGTTCTGCAATAAACATCCGAGCACAGGTGTCCCTTTGTACCCACATTGAGTTCTCCTTTGGGTAGATTCCCAGAAGAACGGTTGCTGGGTCAAATGGCAGTTCCATTTTCATTAACTTGAGGATCCTCCACACAGCTTTCCATAGTGGCTGGACCAGTTTACATTCCCACCAGCAGTGTACAGAGGCATTGGTGGTATAGTGGCAAGCATAGCTGCCTTCCTGGTATCCTTGTTCATTCCAACACCCTCATCAGCCTTTTCTGGTCTCACTTCCTTTTCATTCTCCACGTGCATAATAGCGCGTGATGAACTCAGAACAGCTCTGTTTCCATCGGAAGCCCAATTGAGAACAACAAATGAGTTACTTTCATTTTGCCTTCTTGTTGCAAAGCATGTGGAGCATGAGTTCATCTCTTCCCTGATGGTGCCGGGTTCAGGGAAGGTACCCGGCCGAGGCCGGGCACATAGTCTGTGTGGCTCAGCCCTCAGACACCCTGGGGCGTGTCGGATGGGACCCCCACACCGCTGGGCTGTGGAGTTGATCGGTCTTTGCTCAGGCAGCTGTCTTTGCTCTGCTCCTTCTCACCACTGTTCCTCTGCTCGGTTTGGAGACCTGGGCTTAATCGAGGTCCAGGAATGTGTCTTTATCTCACCCCCCCTTCAAGTAAAGAATAGCTCTGCCCCCGAGGCCCAGTCCTTGGACTCCAGTCACGGCCTAGCAGCAGGGAGGGGCCTCCCTGGAAACACTGTCCTGCAGAAGCAGAACATTTGGGAGCTGCCTGCGGGTCTACCTGTTCTGAAAGAAGCCAACAGTCCAGTCAGAGGCTTCTTTACCAACCCCTTTCTCCGTAAGTGAAGAGGCTTCCAGAAAGCTCTGGCACCTGACAATGCTCTGTGAACCTGGAAAGCTAGTTGAAAGAAATAAAACAAAGCTGGGG
>PVHY01026409.1:0-17305 GCA_004024945.1 Uropsilus gracilis
TCCCTAAGACAGGGTGACTACCACGGACACATCTCCACATGCCACCATGCTCCTCTCCCCGAGACAGGGTGACTCCCATGGACACATCTCCACATGCCACCATGCTCCTCTTCCCGAGACAGAGTGACTATCGTGGACACATCTCCACATGCCGCCATGCTCCTCTCCCGAGGCAGGGTGACTCCATGGACACATCTCCACATGCCACCATGCTCCTCTCCCCGAGACAGGGCGACTACCTAATGTATCAGCCAGATTGGGATGTTGTAAGAGAGAGGGATGCTCTGTTAACAACCAAGAACAAGTGTAAACTGGGGTGCTTCAAGGCCCCAGGGCGCCATCACGCAGCTCATTCTCGCACTTTGGCTTAGGTCTTTTAAGAGCGCCGCCCTCTCGGTGAGGCCCTCGTTGACCTCCGTTTAAATGGCTGCACATTCCTGTTCCGATCCTTCATGCCCCTGCCCACTTTCCCCACGGTGCTAAGGCCTCCTGACGGAGTGAGTCTGTGTTAGCTACGAGTCGTTCACCCCCCCCCCCCACTAGAACTAAACTTCAGAACCGGGGACATTTTCCTCTTGGCTTCAGTACACTGTATCCCCAGCACCTCAGTCGTAGCACCTCGGGCAGTCAGTTTTGGTTTAATGAAGGGGAGGAGGGTGGGCGTGGGGAGGAGGGGATCCTACTTCTTGAAGTCTTTCTCATCTGCATCCCCGACCTGCATTGTCTTTCTTGTTTCTGGTTATTTGCCAGTCCTTGGGTCGGTAAAGGCCTTGGGAGAGGGCATGCCAGGGCATTCGCCCCTAAGAGAAGCTAAACGGACGTCGCTGTGACTTCCTGAAGACAGGAGAGGAGTGTGTGTCCACCCTGCGAGCTCACCGGTGCAGGAGGTGGGAGAGGCCGTCTCACCCTTCGGATAACAGCATTGGGCTCGCACTAACAGATCCCAGTGGAACCAGAGGATAGGAGGGAGTGAGACCTCCCGGACCTCTAGGAGTGAGTGTTGCACATGATGAAGATGCGCTTTGTCACCGTGACAGGGCGTGTGGCCCTGGGGGCTGAGGTTGACCAGCGTGAGGACAGGGGGGCGGACATGACTCGCCCTAACATCGGGCTTCCCAAAGCTTCTGATCCGGCCACGAAGCAGGAGCCAGAATCCCAGTGAGCTGGAGACGGCTGAAGTGGTTGTCAGGGCTGCTAAGTCTCGTCAGTCAGTAGTGATGAGGTGGGAAGCGGGCGTCCGTGCGCGTAGTAGACGCCTGAGAAGGGAAAGCTGGCGGGAGCGCTGACTCCTCCTCCCTGTCCCAGAGCAGTTGGGAGAGGCCTTGGCGGGGTCCTGCGGCAAGAAAGCCACTTTGTGACACCCGGCTAGTTCACGTGGCCCCGAATCTCCTCAGTTCAGAAAGGCCTCGGCCCCGCGCAGGACACGAGCCTCGCTTCTGCCCTTGCTCAGTCCCTTCCACACCCGTGTCTCGTTTGCTCCCCCAGACGCAATGCCTCACGTCCTCCAGGACCCCGCCCCGTCCTCTGCTCTCCAGGTCCTGCTCTCTGTTCACAACTGTCGCTCCAGCTGGCGGGGGCAGGGGAGCCCCACACCTGCCTGTCTTCCACTGGGGGGGGGTGCTGCTCTCCAGGGCAAGGCTGCGGCTGACTCCTACAGTCCACGGCGAGGCGGGAGGATGGTGCTGCGTGCCACGGCCCAGGCCTCTGGTGCCAGCTGCAGAAAGCATCACAGTCACTCTGCAGAGAGGAATTGATTCTGGGTTAGTGAGATGAGCACAGGAGACCGTGGACAGGCCTGTCTCCTTGCCCTCCCCCTCTGGGCAGTGACCCGCTCAAGGCACACCTTGATCCCGGCCGCTGCTCGAGCCGAGCCGGGGGCGCTGCTGTTTGCTGTGCTGGGCCCTGACTGGCGTTCCTCCTTTGTTCTCTGCCGCCGCCGCCCTGCCTGGCCCCACCATTGTCCTCCAGGAAGCGGAGGTTTCTCCGGCCCTATGTGGCCTCCCCACCTCTCTTCCCCACCTGTGCTGATGCGGGCGCGGGAGGAGAGGGCCCGGGGAGCGGCCGCTGTGCTCCTGCGGGGTCCGGTGAGGCGGGGCTGCCTCCTTTCCCTCTGCCACCTCCTCTCGTCCCCTGAGGGAGCGTGTTCCTGAGCTGACTGGCTGGGAACGCAGGCCTCCGGTGCCCGTGGTGGCCAGGACTGAGGGCTGTGAGCCTCTGGAGACCAGACTCCCCGGCTGACCCAAGCCCCGCTGTGTGAGAAGGAACCTGGAGGGTGGCCGCGTGTCGGGCCGCAACCAGGCGGTCAGGATTCCAGTCCGGCTCCACCACCTCCTCACGGCGCCTCCCTCGGGGAGGCTGGGGTCCCTCTGTGCCTGCTGCGACCCTTCACTACAGGCCAGGCCCTCTGGGAGCAGGGAGACAGCAGTGACAGGGACGAGGGCGGAACGGCTTAATGCGGCCAAGCCTTAGAACGGTGTCTCACAGGTGTAAGTTTGTGGCTCGTGGAGGAATCTTCTCTTCGTAGTACCTCCCGAGACAGGCACGCAGGTGGAACCACCTCACCGCTGCAGGGCCAGACCTCCCTGAGGTGGGCGAGGTCACAGGAGCTGCTGAGGTAGGTGTTTGATTGGGATTCAGGTCCAGCACGAACACTGGCTCTGTGACCTCTCGTTCCTGGCCGTCATTCTGAGCCTGAAGGCACGAACTGGCTGAAGAACACCCTGGAACAGGAGTCCTTTGGGCGCCGCAGGAAGGCAGGTGGAGAGGATCCCTGGTGCCTGGAACTGTCTGGCCCGTCTGTGCAGACCACGCATCCCCTCCTCCTGAGCCGTTCGGAGGCTGTGTGAGGAGGTCCAGGAGATGTGAGCCAGAAGGCGGCCTCCGGACTCTCAGGGCTCCTGGCCGTAGAGCGGAGGTGGTTTGGGACTTGGAGAGCTGAAGGAGCAAGGTGGGGTGGAGGTGCGCGATCTGGTCTCCAGCCTCCCCTGTTTCCGTTCGTTCCTTGGGCAGAGCTGCTGAGGACGGGGCTCCTCTCTCTGCGATCACTGACTAGAAACAAAGCCTGCATTCGCGGTTTCTGGCTCAGTGTCTGGCTTCCAGCGAAAGCCCAAGCCGGTGCAGTCTGCGTGAGGGTAGGCGCGGAATGGAGATGTAGGGCGCGTTTCCTGGAGATGTGCAGGTTGTCACTTCCCGCCACCCTCGGGGAAGGGAAACTAACTAGATCCTGTGGTTCGGAATCTGCTTCACCGCACGTCCACGTTCCGTGTTCCACCCTTCCCCCACGGGGGTTTTGCAGACACGAACACCCGTGTGGTGCAGAGAAGGCACCCTTGGCGTGAGCCATGGGCCCATCCTGGGTGGGTCACCCTGTCACTTGCTGCATGGCCTCCGTTGGAGACCTGCTCGCCTGGCTGGGAACCGTGACAGTTTGCACGCCTGAGGGCGGAGGAAGTCGTTTCTGGGTCCTTGCAGGACTGAGAAACAGCCAGGTTGAGATCACGGGCCATGTTCTTCCAGCTCATTTTCACCCACTTTCTTCAGTCTTTGCTTCGACTCAGTGCAGCCAGTACATGGTGCTCAGGTCAGGCAAAGCGGTTTGCTGTGGCAATAGAGCAGTTCATGCCGTGGCGGAAGAGCAGCTCGATGTAGCGCCGCTAGAGCAGTTTCTCGCCTTTTGAAGGATTATTACCATCGCTTCCCTAAGGAAGCTTTTAAGACATTTTTCCCTAACGCCCCTTTCAGGAAATTTTACCACCGCAGCTACACGAAAATTCTGTTTCTGTTCCTTTGCGCTTCATACTTTAAGAGTAAGACTTGTTTCCAGCCTCTCCAGAAGCCATGTTTACTCCCCTTAGGGGAAATGTCGCCCCCGTTGTGAGCTCATGGGTTGTGCAGTGGGGTTGCAGGAGGGGCTAGAAAGTGGCGAGTGAACCTACACATTTGATGAGCATCCTTTCTCCCGTTTCCTCAGACGGGCTGTCTTAGCGCCGCGGTTTCCATCATCCCTATTTGCCCTCTCTCCCCAGCTCCGGCTCGCATCATTTGTCGCCCTCAGAAGGAGCTGGGTGTAAAGTAGTGCTCTGTACAGCTCAGGGCGGGGAATCGTACTGTCACTTGGATAGAGGACGTGTCAGATATTAAACCGATAAGAACAGATACTACACTTGATCTTAGCCAAAAGGCCGAGAAGCGATTCGTACTGTCACTTGGGCAGTGGTCTGTGCTGCTCAGGCTGGGAAAGCGCGTTCCCCGAGTCGTCTTCTAGGAGCTCATTCCTAGAAGAAGGCGCCTGGAGGGCAGTCAGGTTCATGGAGAAGAAGCCTAACAGGCCGACTCTTGGGGGGAGAGAAAGGTGTTTGCGTGGAGCTGCTTTTCAGAGAGCCTGACAGGTCTTTTTCTGGACCCACAAGCTTGGCTGGGAACAGCTTAGAACTAAGTTTGGCTTTACCTTTTCTGTAGGAATTCTCCTGGGCTGGTGCCCTCTGTCATCGGGATAACGGGTCTAGTCTCCGGCCTCTCAGTGTAACCAGGGCCCGCACCCTCTTCCCCTACAGACGCTCCCCAAGGTGTGCGGTGTTGGTGATGGCCGGCGCTTCGTCACGGACCTGCAGAGTCTCTACGTGGCGGTGACCAGGCAGGCGGTCCAGGTGGAACCGAAGCACCGAGACCCTGGTGAGCAGCTCTGGAAGTTCTTGGTCTCCCCAGGGTGAAGGCGCTCAAGCTGGACTTGTGCTGTCCAGCGTGGTCACTCTGGCTAGCCACACTGTAGGTGTACAGCAGTGACCTGTGGCCGGGAGCTGCGGGGACCAGCACCCATCGAAGCACTTCCGTCGCTGTAGAAAGTTCCATTTGCCCTGGTGGACGTGCTTAGGAGAATTGGCTGGGGATTCTGGGAAAGAATTCGTTTCCCGACCTGAGATGTGTCCGGAGAACAGTGAACTAGTCTGAGTCCAGGAAATGCTTCCTACCTGGTGGAAGGAGGCTTGGGACGTCACCACGGGAGAAACAGGACTTTCCAAAAGTCAGCTGGACCTTGGGTTGGGGGCGCCTCTGTCTGTTTACGTGCCACGCCCCGGCTTCGCGGGGAGGCTCAGTCAATGCTGCTGTCTTCCCGGTCGACAGGCACTTATCCCTAGCTTCTTGGATCTCTGCTTTCAGAAGATCCTCAGGCCTCTCCCAGCGCCTCTCCACGGGAAGAAGCTGATAGCCGGCCTCTGGACCAGTCAGAACAGCCGGCTCCAGTGGTCCCCTCAGCACCTTCCCTCCCGGAGCAGGAGCGCACGGTGAGTCCTGTGCACTTCCTGAGCCGCCTGTGGAGAGCTGGAGGTACCCGCACCCGCGCCCCACAAGCCAGCAGGCCCTAACATTGCTCCCCGCGTCCTGCTGCTTTAGCAGGAGCGGGCCTGTCCGTGGCCCTGTTGGAAGCCTCTAGGTCTTCACTCCTTCCCTTGCCATCTGCTCCGCAGCTCCTGTGCTGGTGGACGAATCTTGACTCCTCGGCCACCTGACCCATGTCCGCTGATGGCCTGGGAGGGTGTTTGCTGGGGGGGGGAGGGGCGCACACATACCCCGCAGTCTTCCGTCACATTCGCTGCCCGACACAGGTTTCAAAGCGGCCATGTCCGCCACGTCGAGACCACCTCCTCCTACCCAGCGCCTCGGGAGGGGAGGCCTTCCTTTCCTAACTGAAGCGGGACCGTTCAAAGCCCTTCCTAGCCCGTGTTCCCTTCCTGTCTTCCCCAGGCAGCTTCAGGCCCCCTGCAGAGACCTCCACCATCGAAGGTGAAGAGGAAGAAGCTCACCGGGCTCTTCAGTTAAACCTGTCACTGTCTTGGCTGCTGAGGATGGACCTGGAAAACCAGGGCCCGAAGGAGCTCCCTGCAGTATCTGCTGACAGATGACCCCACCCGGAGGGCGGCCTAGCTGACGTTCACGGAGCTGGGCCCCCGAGCGGGCTCTCTTCATGGGATCGGGGGTGGGAGTTTTGGGGGGGGTGTCTTGGCTCCTCCCACTTGCTGTGTGTGCGCTGGCCTTCCCTAGCGGAGTGGAAGCCGGTGTCTGGGAGCGCCGTGCCCCCCGCTGTTGGTGGAGGTCTTCCAGGCCTAGGGCCCTCCCCCTCGACCTTGGCCCAGAGGGAAAGTCTACAGGTGGGCGCAGCGTGCGTCCGAAGCCTCGTCCTGAGCCCGCCCCTCCCTCCGGCGTGGAATAAAAGCAGCCACAGGCCCTGCTTCTGAGCTTATGTCTTCCGTGGCGCGCACCTCCCCGCCCCCACTCGGTTGTGTCTAGATGAGGTCCAGGCCTCAGGCCAGCCCTTGAGGTTCTTTGCGTCTCTGCCACAGCGGCACCGTCTGCGTGGACGCTTTGAGCGTGACAGTCCCTCCGCCGTGGCCCAAGGCTGCGGCATTTCTCTCCCAGCTTGGCGCGGCTTGTGTCTCTCAGATGTGCCTCCAAGGCGGAGCCCGCGGGTGACACCACACGTGGGGCCGAGGTCACCGTGCGCAAACACCAGGGTCAAGGTAACTCCTCCGCCCCCGGAGCAAGGAAACAAGGGCTTCTTCCCCAGGCTTCGCTCCTCCCCGGCTGACACAGTGACTAGAGGGAGAAGGGGAGGTGGGCTGAGGGGCCCGGAAATGGCCACCCTCGTGCCCTGGCACGGTCAGGCCGCCCCTCAGAGCAGGTGGTGCTGGGCAGGCGGAAAGTCGGCCCCGGGCAAATCCAGCAAGGTTCAGCAGAGCGGGACGGGCGGACCACACCGCTTGGTCTCCTGCGGCTTCTCTGGGGGCGAGACCCCCTCAAACTCTCCCTTGGAGAGGCAGGAAGCCACACGGAACGCGGGGGGTGCCTGGGAGCCGCCCAGGGCTTTCCTGTTTTATTTCCTCCCGGCGGCCTAACGCCTTCTCACGGGTTGTTCCTCTCTGGCCCGAGCCGGCGTGTCCATCCTTGTGGTCAGTCACGGGGAAGAGGACGAATAAGGCGAAGAAAGAGCAAAGGTGAAGCAGTGGTCACTGTAGAGACGACAACAGTCATAACCAGCATCCGGTGACACGTGATGCATGCCAGACTCCGCCAGGCACCCCGCATCGAGTTCTCACGGCATCGTATGAGGGAGGCGCTGGTCACTCACCGGGAAGTCTTGACGTGATTGGGTGACTTGGCAAAGCCACGTGGCTAAGAGTCACAGCTAGAAATTGAGCCCGGATAGCCGCGCGCTTCACGGCGTCCTCCTTCCCCTGGCCGGGACCGTGTCCGGGGGGGGCGGCTAGGTGCCTCCTTCCCGCCGTGCCACGGTGCCTCCACCGTGACCACCCCCCGTGACCCTCCCTGCCTTCGCTAGGATGCTCTGCTCCCCACGGGCTCTTCAAGGCGAGAGCTTTTGAGGACCGACCTGGGCCTTCACCAGCTGTCAGTCCGAGCGCTCCACCAGAGCTCACCCCCCTGACGCCGCCTGCGCCAGGGTGGCCACCGTCGGCGATGCCATCGGGGTGAGCCGCAGACCTTACAAAGAGCAGCAGATGGCTCGCTCTGCCCCGCCGTGTCCTCCGGGCACGAGGCAGCTGCCCAGACGTTGTCCCTGCCGGGTCTGCCACCACACGGGACGTGGACAGCAAGGCGCGAGGAGACGCTGCCTCTGCAGCCTGGTCACCTCTCTGCCTGGAGAGCGCAGTCTCCAGAGCAGGCACCTTGCACCAGCGGGGGCCAGGGGCTTGTCAGTCGCCTGAAACTGTAAGTAAGACGCCGAGAGCGTCACCCTCGGAGAGCGTCACCCTCCATAGTCTGGAAAGAAAGTGAAGTCAGAACATGCCCAGGGCCCGTCCCACCCGCTGCCCTTCTGTTCCCAGGAGCTGCTGCCTCCGTGGCGATACGGCCTTGACCCATCCGTAGAGAACCAGCTCCTGGAGCCCAGCCTCCAGCGTTCTTGCCCTGCAGCCCTTACCCCTCAGAGCTGGAGGTGGTGGCAGAGACCCATTCATCCCGGGGCGACTCCAGGGAACCCCCCCACCCCCACCCCAGGCCTTGACAAATTGGCCTAGCCAGGCGCTATTCCCGCCCTGCCCCTGGCTTGGCCCTCCCCAAGGCCCCCAGCCCGGCCCAACCCCCACTCCACATGCACATAAAAGGGTCGAATTCTCGTGGCTGCTCCATAAATTTTATTCCGTAAATATTAGTTTTCCCTGTGTTTAATAAAGCAGCGGCCCACCTCCCCGCCTACCCGCCCGCTCCCCGGGGCCGGGGCTGGGGCCAGGGCTGGCTGGTGGGAGAAGGGACTCTTTCAATTGCTTTGGAGTATTTTTAGAAAAAAAAATAATATAAGGTGGTTTACACGAGCCAGTCAGCAAACCAGGAGCAGGGCTACGGACCTCGAGGAAGTGCCTGCGAGCCCCGGACCCAGAAAGTGGAGAAACAGCGCCATCTAGGTTGCCAGGCCGGCCGGCCTTGCCCCGGCCCACCCCGCCCCCACCGTCCGCCGGACAGGCACAGCTCTTTGCTGGAAGGGAGCGAACTCTGCGTCCCTTCACCCTCCTGCTGGGCGGCCCCGCCTGGACTCAGGCCTCACTGACGGCTTTCCCAGCAGCCTTCAGAGGCAGAGCCCCAGCCTGGTCCTGGAAAATGCCACTTCTTCGGTGGTTCTCTTTGCCCCTGGCACCCCCCAGCCTCCCAGATCAAGGCATGTTTCCTAAGGATAAGCAAAGCCCTGGAGAAGCGTGGAAAGCGCTCCTAGACTCCATCTTCCCAGCGCATCCCGAGGAGCTAAGCCTGGAACTCCAGAGTGAGAGGTTGCCTGGACTCTGGGAAAATCCAGCCTGCCAGGCTGGGGGTGCTCGCTGGGGTCAGGCGCGACCCACCCTCGCTGAGCCCTTCAGGTCACAGAGATGCTCAGGTCTCCTGAAGACTCAGCCCTCCCGCTTCTTCGTTTCATCCTGTGGTACATTTGAAACGTCTCTTCTTTTCTTCTTCTTAGGTGGACCCCCGTCGTCCAAGGCCCCTTGCTCCTCTCTTGTTCTAGTCCAGCGGGGAGGTAGGCAGGAGCTCCCCCCCCCCCCATATTAGTCTCAGCACAAAAATGACCGAAGGAGCAGGGGATGGGAAAGGCTGGTCCCAGGTTGAGTGTGATTCTTGAGCTGTCACCGGGGGCATTTTCTCTCCACTTATTCTGTCCCTCGTTTCCTGCTATTGACGAAACCAGGAAGATTTGCTCTAAAGAGTGGGGGGGGGAAACCTGGAAATCCCAATAACCCTCTGTTGTGACGTGGTGAGCTCGCTTACTCTGTCTGCTTGCCCCTCACTGTGCGCTTCCTCTTTGAGAGCAGGATAAGCCGTGGAGCAACAGCACTGTGCAGGTATTATACTGCTACGGGGGGCCGCTTCATGGTAACGGGGTGCTGGTACAGTGGGGATGTGCTTTCTCCAACCTCTGCCCTGAATGAATGGTTTTTGAACCTGCAATTTTCTTGAAGAAGAAACTGCTCAGAAGGAGCAAACAGCAGAATACGAAGACGCCCTCCGACTCTGAGTTCAGAGACGCTTGATTCCTGTCTCTTATCAGCATCGATAAAGGTCTGAGCTCCTCAAACAGAGCAGGTCATACGTCCTAGGCACTTAGACACAGGGACAAATGCCATAAGGGAGACCCCACCTTGTGATGTAGCCGCTGTGACCTGGAATTTTCTCCAGAACATTCTGGGAGGCTCCTGATGACCCTCTCCCTTTTTATTTCCCTATGTTCCTTGGACAGGACCTCCAAAGCTCCCACCTTGAGGGGACGCATCTGAGTGGGAGGGATAAGGTAGCTTGTGTGTGTGTGCAAGTGGGGGGACCCTTGGGCGTCCTCAAGGAGCCCCCCATCCATCGTCTGTCATTTACCCCAGGGTCTTTCAAGGAATACTGTCCTATGCCCTGAGGCTTTCTGGTGGCCCCTTTCACTTCCCCCTCTTCTCGGGGGTCTCTCTTCTCCACACTGGCACATGGGAAAGTGCCAGGTAGCACCAGAACATTCTAGCAAAGGATGTGTCACGCTCCTCAACTACGGAGTCCTGGCTTCGCATGCTGTCCGCACTCCTGGCCTCTGAGTCTCAGCCACTTGGCTCATGGGATCCTGAGGGAACCCGGAAGAGACACTGGAAGAACCCAGGAGGATGGGGAGCGACTAGCCATTGACTCACCTGGGAAGACTGTGCCAGGATTACTCGTCCTGCTGGGACCGGGGCCAGGAGGTAAGGGAGCATGCAGTGCCTCGCTGTTCCTTCCTCCTCTCACTTTGGGGTCAAAGACAGTAGCAGAGCTGAAATTGGGGAGCAGGGCATGGGGGGCTGCTGGGAGGCCCTTCGGAAATCTGGGGGTTGTGTTTACTCTTTCATACTGGCAGCTGGAAGGGGACGCCCATCCCAGCTCAGCATTGTTGTCTGACATGGTTAATCAGGTCCTATAATCCCGCTGTGGCAATGTTGGGCCTCACTCAAAACAATAGAGACCAAGAATATTGTGGTTAAATTTCAACCAACTGCCTTCCCGGTCTGTTTGCCTAACCCCTACCCCCCTCGCCCGGGCCAGAGTCCTCGTGCTTTATGGACCCCTGATAGGATCGGCAGCCGGTCAGCAATCGGGGACAGGAGAAGGGAAAATGGCGTCGGGGAAGGGTAATCCCTTGACTGGCGCTCCAGCTCACCTGGCCCCTCCAGCCCTGGCGGGGCGAGCAGGGCGCGACGAAAGGGGTAGGGACCGGCGAGGAAGCCCCCTGGGGCCTGGGTCTCCCTTCAGGGCTCCGCAGTCATCCTGTGAGGAACCTTAAGAGATTGCGTGGCCAGGACAGGGAAAGACGGCGCCCAGCAATGCCACTCGGTCCTGGGTCATCCTTGGAAGGCGCAGAAGGCACAGGCTGGGGCCAGGGGAGTGGGACGAACGGTTTCTGTTTCATTAGTCATCTGATAGGATGGCGGCCTAGCGCTGTCTCGATGATGTAGGGAAGTGATCCAGCTAGCCCAGCTTGAGTGGTTTGCTCTCGGTGCAAGCGTCCGTCGCGTCCTCGCGAACGATTACGCACGAACCGTGATGGGGCAAATTGTGATTCAATAACAAGGACAAAGCAGGGCCCGGTGGCGCGTGCCTGTAAACAACAGCCTATGGAACGCGGCTGGGACTAGGGACATCGGTTCCAGACCCACCCGGGGCAACAAAGCAAGACCAAGTCCCAAAACATAGCTGGGCGTGGTGGCGCACGCCTGTCATCCCAGCTGCCTGGGAAGCTGAGGCTGGGGGTGGCATGAGTCTGGGGTACCCCGGGCAACGAGAGCCTGCGGTTCCACGGGCAAAAGTAGCGAGACCCGGTCTCAAATAATAATAGTAATAACAAAGACCGAGGACACAGACACAGGAGCATTTTTTTTTTGGCAGTTTATAACTTTATTTGATAATCAGTGGTTAATTTTCATCCACATTGACTGTTTGTGGTACATAGGTAACCAATGTATACAGCTTGTTTGGTGAATCCTCATCTTCATTACGTTTCCTGGATAACCGTACACGGATACGGTATGGGACATTCCTTATTCCTTTGGCCCAGACAGCTTTGTTGAGCCTGGTGTCAATGCGCACATCTGGAGTGCCCATTTCTTTCATCGCAAATTATCGGATCTCTTTTAGTGCTCGAGGGGCACGCTTCTTGAAGCCAACTCCATGGATGCGCTTGTGGATGTTGATAGTGTATTCTCTGGTAACTACCTCGTTGATGGCAGATCGGCCCTTCTTCTTCTCGCCACCCTTCTTTGCGGGAGCCATTTTGCCGGGCCCGAACGCCCACAGGAGCATTTGAGTCTGAAAAAGTCGTAGGCCTGGCTTGTGCTTCAGAGAGACTCAGCCTGGTGATGGGTCAGTAGGAGGGTGGCTGCCCCCTCCTGCAAGCACCAGGGCACCAGGCTTGGGAAGCGGCTGGCTTTGAGTTTGTGCTCAGTTGCTCTGAACCCTGGTGTCACCGGGCACAAGCTGCAGCCGCCTGTGTTTGGAGGTGTTAACCGTCTGTGAGGCGAAATACGTGAGGCCCCAGCTCCAGCGCCGTGGACTATTGAACGGTCAAAGTGTGTGTGCGTTTTTAGGATGCGAAGAATGAGAATAGCAGAACGAAACTGTATTTACCTAATGTGTTCATAGGGGGGGGGGCAACAGCAGAGTACACTTTGGATTTCTCACGTAGGGTGCCGGGGATGACTCAGGGGTGGGGGTGGTACCTTGGGCAGCCATCGGTCATTTGAAGAAGCTGCTGGCTGGGCGGGAGTGGAGTTTCCCAGCAGAAAGATATCTGGACATTAGTTGTTAGAAGTGGGAACCTAAGACAAGCGTAGGCTTGCGGGCGGGAATCTCAGAAGCTCCTTACTGGCAGCCCGTGAGTGCCGCTGAAGCATGACATCAAAAAATCTAAAGATGAAGGAAACCTTTCCACAGATGAGCAGCTTGGATCACTGGAGGGAAGAATGTGGTGTGGAGAAAGAGCCCCAATGAAAGCCTTAAAGAATGATCTGTGTTCCTGACCCGGGTGCGGGGGTGGGGATGGGTGGAAATAGCCAGCTTGGTTAAGACACACATAGGGCCAGGTGTGGTGGCGTGTACCTGTAATCCAAGCGCTGGGAGGCAAGAGGCCTTGGATCGCTTGAGTTCATGTTTTTGAGACTACCCTGGGCAACATAGCAAGACCTGGTCTTGAAAAAGCATCTGGGAGCATTGGCAGGCACCTGTAATCCCAGCTGCCTGGGAGGCTGAGACTGGGGATTGCTTGAGTCCGTGGGGCTGGGACTACCCACAGGCAATGTAGCGAGACCAAGTCTCAAAAAAAATTTTTTTTTGAAAAGACACACATAGGCTTGAGCTGCAAATGGGAAATTCAACCGGAAAATTCCAGATCTCTGCGAAGGAATGCAAAGGAATGGCACTGGTTTGTAGACTGTGTTGAGAACATGCTAGAAAAACACACATTTGAAAGCAAACAGGAATAATCAAACCTTTTTTTTTTTTTTTTTTGAGACTAGGTCTCACTCTTTTTGCCTGTGGAACCGCAGGCTCACATTGCCCGGGGTACCACAGACTCAAGCCATCCCCAGCCTCAGCTTCCCAGGTAGCTGGGATGACAGGTGCGCACCACCACGCCCAGATATTTGTGGGGACTAGGTCTCGCTACGTGCCCCCTGCGGGACTCAAACTGTGATCCCTGGCCCTGGCTGTGGCTTCCTAGGCTGCCACCTACAGGCATGTGCCACCGTGCCCGGCTCAAACATATTAACTCAAATAGTGTGTGTGTGTGTTGAGATACGATGGTCTATGTGGACGAGCTTACTCACTAGCATCCCCTCAAGGAGCAATTCCTTGCTCTGACCTCCAAAAGACTTGCCTCCTGAATCCAAGAAGCCTATAATCCAAAAATGATATTATGGGCTAGATATCCCCCATCAGATCTTGAATGTAGCAGGCAGAAAATGAGCCATGACTTTGTGCCTCTTTTTAAACGTTTAAAGGGACTCTGTGTGCACAAACTGCTTTGTGACCTGCTTTTACTTTCACTGGCCTATGTGTATCCATACTGACAAGTCAAAGCAAAAGTCTCTCTGTCTTCACGATGACTTAGAAGTTCCAAAGACACCCTCATACTAGAAAGCAGAACGTCAAGGTGCTCTCCTCCGAGCAACTTCTGTGTTAGGAGCTCTCGGTCATCTCCCCAAGGTGCCAGGAAGTCACTTGTCAGCACGCTCTTCCCCGGGAGATATCGCATGGTCGAAGCCTCTTTCAGGTCTTGGCCAATGTCACGCCTTCTCTGGGAGTGACACGAGCCACCTCACCACCTACTTGGTAGAATGACCTGCCTTGGTCCTCCTACCCCCTCCCCACCACCAGCTGCTCTTCACTGCTCTCTATGTTTTGTGCCCAGGGTCCTTTCTCAGTCCTTCCGACACAGTCTCCACTTTACATACTATGATAGCTACTTTTCTGGACTCCCCCAGGTAGCGTCTGATGTATGAGAACAAAGCTCTGTGAGGACAGGGATTTGGTTTCCTGTCTTTGTGTTGTTGTTGGCTCATATCCCCAGGACCTTGACTGTGTCTGGCACTTAGTAGGTGCTCAGAAATACTTGTCAAGTCAATACATGAAGAAATAGGATCACGCACACACTTCTTCACACCAGCAGGACCGTAAAGAGGAGATAGGGTGTTCCCATCAACAGAGTGGGATCAGGGGTAAAGGCTGCTCTGTGAGCTATAGCCATAATGGAACGGATTTTTAGTTCTGCAGAAACTGAGAATGTAAGTAATTAAAAGGCAAGTGTGTGTACAGATTCCCCCTTAGTTTGGTCATAGACCCTCATCCACAGGCACCGTCTCTACCAACTGGTGAGAGTAAGGGTCAACTAGCAGTACAAATGCAGTTATAGAGGCTGTGAGGCATGTCAGGAACATCCCTTGCAGATTAGAAGAGTGGTCCCCTTGCCCCCCTTAACTAAACATTTACTGCACTGGTATTTACCAAGACTTCCTCTGGACAGAGTCTCTTCTCACGTAGACACTGGGGTGGAAATAAAGTCTACTGGGTGGCAAACGTGACAGTCCACATACAGAAATAAACACGGTGTCTCTCTGTCTTCGGATGTCTGTCTCTAAGAGTTTCCCACAATCTCTAGTCTTGACTTGAGGGGAAAACACTCCCTTTGTTACTAATTCTGCTCTCTTTCCTACCTTTTCAAACTCATCAAAGCAAGGGCTTTAATGCTTGGATCTCTCTGAAGTGCCTTGTAATGAGCTTATTGTTTGGGCAAAGGTAACTTGACATTCCCATCTCTAATCAATAGCTGGCTTTGAAAGCATTGTTAGTTTTGAGTGGCTCTAATTGGATCTCCAAATGTGTTCTGGGCTGACCCAGGCTTGCCAGGCAACTGCTTCCCTTTCTACACAGGCGCCAGGTTTGGTCGAGCTGCTCACTTCTTCGAAAATTCAGCAGGAGTCGATGATCTCAACCAATTGGGAAAACAGTTCGTTGAATAGTCTGAGGGCTTAAAAGAAGATGCTCACAAAAGAGTCCCCTAAATGTAAGAAGGGAAAAACGAGTGACTTGACAAGAAGTCAGCAATCCTGCATGCTGGTGCTGGAAATCATTCACCAAGAAACTGGATCATTACGGATACAAACGGGCCTGGACTCAAACCCCCAGCAGCCCTCAGCTCCTTATTCATAACATGAAGATGATGGTGTCACCTTTGTGAGGGTTGTGGAGGCCATGTGAGCGAGCAGCCCCTTGCTAGACCATCTGCCTCGACTGTGCTGGGAGCTATCCTCTCGCTCTCTCCACTGTCCCAGCCTCAGCAGCCTCTTGCTCTTAGTCTTTCCTCTCTCTCCCTCAAAATGGGATCCTTCCAAAAGAATTGCTTCCTAGACCATCTTCTCGATTAATCTGTCCAGTTTCTCATGCATTATTCCACTCACTTGTGAATGGCATTCAGGGTTTTCTCGCTGTCTTTTATCTCATACCTTACCTTTAAGGCTAAATTGTAAGTTCCTTGGCAACAGCCATCTCTTTTCTCACTGTATCCTCCGCTCTTCTGTACCTGCCGTACAGCTCTGTCAGGTGACTCCCGCAATGTCATGCAGGTAGACAGTATCGAGGACAGTGTTCAGGCACAGAGTTGCCACCTCCGGGCAGGTGTTCTCCCCAGGGAGCCAAAGCTGCTGTGCACCGATTCCTTGGAGGATGTTTGACAGACCGTCTTCCTGAAACTTGCCTGCTGTGGCTCATCCTCCATGGATTTAGAACAGACTTGACCTGGTTAAATGTTAAGATAGGAGAAAAAGAAATAGTCGCTGAAGGAAGTATGAACCTGCACAGTATGTGTGTTCACGGTATGTATAAATGTATGCGTATGTATACACATATACACGCATATAGACACGACGATATCACTATATGTGCAGTATATGTACAGTACAGTGTTAAACTCAGGATCGCCTGAAAATAGGAACCAGGTCGTCTAACAAACAGATGCTTAAATGACCAGGTTTCACGGTGCAGTTTCTTCCCCTCAACCTGTATTTCCAACTCTTGTAGACAAAAATCAGTCATGTTTCCCAAAGCAGAGTTTACTTTGCTCCCTTCCAAACAGAGGCGAGTGGAAGGCAGAAGAGACGTGACGGTGAGTGACGTGACCTTACCAACAGGGCCGGAACTCAGACCCAGGCCTGGCCCGCTGTGTCGCTGCTGCTCAGACCCCAGGCCTACGACGCTTCCAGGGTGGCCCATGTGGGTCACTTCTCCGGCAGCCCAGCTGACAGGGCTGTGGCAGCACCAGAGAAAGAGCCGGGCTCTGTCTGACAGGGCCAACGGAAGGGTCCAATTCAGAAGCGATGCACCTAGATGCAAGAGTGAGGTTCCTAAGCGGCCACGGCTCTTAGGCCCAGGCTTGGATTAAGCATCAAGGTCATTGCTGTAGAAAACAGTTTGCTTCCACGTGCCATCTGCCTGTCCTCTCTTCCCCCACTGGAAGAAGCTGGGCTCATCGATCGTGGAGACGCAGCTAGCAAAAAGCGCCATTATGTTCTGAGCAAAGAGACTTTGGGGCAAAAACCACTTTGAATTCAAATCTTGACTATGGAACCATGGGCAAGCCACCCTCCGTCCTGAGCTGTGGGGTCATGGGCTTGTAAAATGAAAATGATAGTTGCTGTGCTGAATCAGCGAATTTATTACTGAAATTATTGTGCAGATTTCAGAAGGGCTGGAGAGAAAAGTCTGGATGCAGATCCTCCCCCCTCTCCTCCCAAGAGCCAGGCCAGGGGTGCAGAGTCAGTGGGGGACATTCTATGCCCAGGAGATCTCCCTGTTGTGCAAGGAGCCCTGACGCCCAGCCACGCAGTACTACTTAAGACAGTCTCATGGACACGGCCCACACCGTTACAGAGACTTGAACTCCACAGATCAAGGACATGGAAGAGAGAAATGAGAAGGCAAAGCTAAGCCGTGGTCATTCTCTCCAAGGGAATCTTAAGGAAAGTGTCTTTCACACGGAGAAACGAAGGTGGAAAGTGAATTTACAGTTCTTCAAGAGCACCAGCAGGTTAACGGCCCTAGTCAATAAAGCCAGGAGTGGGAAGGAGTTGAATTTACATGGAGGAGGCAGGAAGACTGAATTTAACTTGAAGTTAAGCAAACGTTCTCTAGGAAATTATTCTAAAGCGTTGAGATGGACACCCGTGGAAGCCCGCGGATTTTCTTCTCGTATAATCCTACAAAACCTAAAGGGAGGAAGAGGTACTGACCTGGGGTCAGTCTGCCCCCCCAGAAA
>PVHY01026410.1:0-17307 GCA_004024945.1 Uropsilus gracilis
CCTGTTGGGACTGCCTTTCTTCTCCCCTGCTCATCCTCTCCTCTCTTTGTTATAGTTGATGTTAAGCCCTTCCTCTCTTCCCACAGGCATGACTTTCTGTTGGCTTTGCTTTTTGCTAGTTCTGCATTACTGATGCCCAAAGTATTTGGGAGACTCTTAAATAAGTCTTCATAGGTGTTCAAATTTTTTATTTTATTTTATTTTCAAATATGGGAACTACAACAATATAAAGGAAAAAAAGGTTAAATCAAAGTGTTTCTTAAAACACACCAAATCTGAGTTCTTGCAGATCATTCCTTTAATTTCTTGCCTCTTGAATTCTTCAGCCAGTGTACTCTTGGCCTATATATTTTTTATATATCTGTTGCTGCACAATTCATTGCAAGTATCTTTCCCTCTGGAAACAACCTTCAATTGTAAAAGTGTCGGTCAAGGTCACATGTATTTAGGATATCATTTACATGGAAGATGAAAGATCAGCTTTCCTACTGTGAACTTCCTTTTTCTTTAATCATCTCTAGTATTTTCCAGTGTTATACATCGTGATACTTTAATTTTAAGTTTTTGTAGGCTCATACATCTAATAGTGAAATTTTTTTTTTATTAAAGTAAGGTAATGATCTAGAACAGTCTTTTTTCTCCTTTGTATTTATATTGTAAAGGGATTTTTCTCCTTTGTATTTCATAAGTGATTTATTTTTGTGGTTATTAAAATTCTTTTATTTTATATCCTCACTAGTGTTTTGACAGTGTTGTTTTCTCCCTCTAACAAGGCAGTGCCACCATAACACTCCCACCACCAAAGTACCCACCTGTATTTGTCCACATAGTCCCTTATATTCCTTACCCATCCCCTTATTTTCATCTTTCTCTCCTCCCCTTCTGAAAGCTGAAGATTTTTAAAATAAATTTTATTTTTTATTGATTGCACACACAAACACATATCTTTGTTACATCATGGTCTACCCCAAGGTTCTCCCATCACCTTGTCACCCAAGAATCACCTTTATTTCTTATGCCCTTCCATGATTTTACTTCCTCTCTTGCTCTATGCTTTAATTCTGTTGACAGTTTAAATTTTTTCTTCTCCATTTGTTCGCTTGTTTTCCCTGTATCCCTCATAAAAGTGAGACCATCCCATACTCTCTTCTTTTTCTGGCTTATTTCCGCTAACATGATTCCTTCTAGCTCCAACCACGTTGCTGCAATTGACATACGTCTGATTGATGAATAATATTCTACTGTGTAGATACACCACATATTTTTCAGCCATTTGTCAGTTTGGGGGCTTTGGGCTGTTTCCATATCCTGGCCATTGTAAATAGTGAAAGTTGAAGATCTATAGTTAGTTTTCAAGAGTTGGTTTTAAAGTTTTTGCTTTTGTCATTGACCCTTTGTCTTTTCTGTGATTCTTTCATGCTAATATTCATGGATATGTGAACATATGATGCCAACAATAAACAACCATGAAAATTATTTACAAAAAAATTTAGTTTTTCAAAATTGATCTTACAAGTAAGTAGCTATGATTATTCGCATGTTTCTTCCTAGGATGAACTTGATGAATGTTTCATGAACTATGCACAGAGATGAATTTTTGCATAGCTAGGGAGGGAGCAAGGGAGTTCTGCTACTGTGCTAACTATATATATATATACATACACATACATATATGCATATATTTATAATAGTTATATTAATGACATGGCATGCAGAAAAAGAATAGAACAATATTAAGTAAATCTCACCCAAGTCTTTTCCCACTAAATTCCCTTCCAAACCAGGAATGTTCAAATGCAAAAATCAGTAGACATCTATTTTTTCCAACTCTTTGCTTCCTCCCACTCTTGTTGGCAGTTCTAATGAACTGAAGGCTCATAGGAAATCCAACACATGGTAGTCACTCAAATTTTTCTGAATGGAAAATGAAACCCCCCCAAATTAGAGCACAGAAGAGTGCAAGGTGGGAGTGACCTGAGTAGAACCCGTTTGTTTCTTTTTGGTGTAGCTGGTCCAGCGTAGTCACAGAATGGCTGGAGATGATTCATCTGAGAGACCTATTTAAGGAAGAAAGTAAAAGTCAGAGACTAAAAAATGACCCATAATCAGGTGCTGACAGTTGTATGTTGATCACTGTAAAGCCAAACTTTCCAACCACAAAAAGGGACCTGTTTTGTTCAACATTTTGGAATGAAGAATTTAAGGGGAAAACTGAGCCAAGAAGAAAGATCTAGAAATAATTTTAGCTTTCATGCTTGACACAGGGAAAAGAAATCTACTGAGTAGATTAAATAAATAAATAAATGTCCAATCAGGCATTTAATTTGAATTCCCATGAACACTGGTAGAATTTGTAAGAAAACTCCAAAGGTTATTTTGGATATGGGGTGGGCCACCTTCTATGCCAAAACTTGAAGAGCTCCAGAAAATTGTATAGTGATGATGTGACAATTTGGGGGCAGAATATTCTGATGTCCTTGAAGTTCCCTGCTGTTATTAAGTTCATAAATGTTTTCATTTGTTCATTTATTCCTTCATTTTTCTAGTGAAGATACAGTTAGTACCTTGAGGCTGAACATTATACTAGGATTAGTGAATTAAAAAAATATATCTCTTGCTGTTAAGATCTGATTATTTGTGGAACAAGGAAAGAAAAAGTGTACAATGCTCCAGTGCTGTGAAAACAATAAGCCCAGAATGCTAATTCAGATTGGGCTTCTAAGAAGGCTTCCAGGAAATTTTAAGACATGAGCCGAGCTTTGATTAAGAATGAGTTTAAGAAGACATAGGAGAGTCAGCATGTCTGTGACCGTGTCCGGATTTTGCCAGTGACTATACATAATTCCAGGCAAGTCTCCCTTACCTGTTCCTTTATTCACAGTAGGGGTAGTAATAGTGCCCACACTCACTCACCCATCCTATAGTGGTAAGAATGAACATATGAGTAACTATTTCTAAGGTACTGAGGACAGAGTCTCTCTCACTGAAGTGCTATATAGGTGTGTGATGATCAATAAAGAAGGGTGTGTTTGTATGGGAGAAGCATCTTAGGTGCAGGTGTAGCTGGCATAATGACCTGGAAAGGCCTGCATGATGCATTTAGAAAAACAGTTCGGAAGGGAATGTAGGGTTTATGTCTGGGGTGAGTTGATGGATAAGGCTGGAGAGCCATGAAGTCTCTCTTCAAGAATGTGGATGTTATTTTAGGTGACATGAAGAACCATGGATATATTTCAAGCAAAAATATGATAAGATTAGATGGGTGACTCTGGCAGGGCTGCGGAGAGAGGATGTTAAGATGGGAGGTGGCGTTGGCATTAGGCAGACAGAAGACAGTGATTTCCCAAGTTTCTTGATAACAAGAAACAGCTGGGGCTGCTTCTTAACTAGACATCTTTTCAGACACCCTCTTGGGAGACTGATTAAAAAGTCTGGATGCAAGTTTGGTCAACTACATTTTCAACAAGCACCTGAATGATTCCTGTCTTCAGAGAGATTTTAGATACTGGAATAGGTGGTGGTTGTAGGCACCAGGTAAGAACTAATAAGAATCCAAAAGGAAGTTGTAGAAACAGTGTAGAGAGGGGTTGTTTTCCAAAAGGAAAAAAAGAAGCAAGACTTGGTGACTGATAGGATGGAACTGAGGCACTGGGATTTCTGAGTTGGGTGAGTGGGCAGATTGTGGAGCAATGTGGAAGAGAAGCAGGATTTGCAGTGAGGTTAGTGAGAGCACATTTGGATAGGTGAGGTTTGAGGTGTCAGTAAGAAGAAAGTCTACTTAGCTTATGTATACATTCCTGAAGTGTAGGGGGAAAGTTAGGCTGGAGACATAACCTTGAACTTATAAATATTGGCAAGTTCCAACATTTAATTGATGGATAGAGGACCAGAATCCATTAATTAATCAATTTGTTTGTTTATTCATTTATTTGTTTATTTATTTATTTGTTTGTTTATTTATTTATTTTTGAGACTAGGTCTCGCTATTTTTGCCTGTGGAACCATAGGTTCATGTTGCCCGGGTACCACAGACTCAAGCAATCCCCAAACTCAGCTTCCTAGATATCTGGGATTACAGGCATGCACCACCATGCCCAGTTATTTTTTGGGGACTAGGTTTTGCTACGTGCCCCCAGCAGGACTTGCACCGTGATCCCTGGCCCTGGCTGCAGCTTCCTAGGCTGCCACTTACAGGCATGCGCCACCATGCCCAGCTCAGAATCCTTTATTATCTGTTCATTTATTTATGCATTTAATTATTAAACAAACCAATTTTAACTGCATATTATAACTTCATATTATAACTGCATATTTTAGCTGCATATTATAACTGCATATTATAACTGCAATATTATAACTGCATATCAAGTACAATGCTACCCACTTTTTCCAGAAGGGAGATTGTGAAGAAATAGCTAAAGGAAAAGAGTAACGCCATTGACATTGAATGGAGCAGATTGTGTCAAATGACATCATGATGCAAAAAAAGATGATGGATGAAATGGATTTCTAGATTTAGCAAGCAACAAGAAAGTCTTTGGTAAATTCAAAAATAATGAGTTTTTCTGAGTGATGGGTAATGAAATTGAGTTGCAGACGTGGTTTGAGGCATGAATGAGTGGTGAGGAAGTGGAGGCAATGAAGGAAGAAAGGATAGATGTGCTTGACTGCAGAAATGGTTTTAAAATCTTTCCTTACCTGCATGTATGTTCTGTTTTAGAGTTTCTCTGTAGTTAATCTCATCAAGAGACATAATTGATTACTTCACACTCTACTCAGGGGCTTTGCCATGTCTTGCTGTATGTAACCAGTGAAATTAGTAAATGTAATGTAAATAGAAACTTGAATACACATCAAACACTGGAACTTCTCTCTCTTGCTGTTCTTGGAAACCTGTGAATGCCACTAGGTAAATATCAACCTAGGCTAGTTTGCTAGAGTCCTGTTGCCAATCATCTGCCTGTTACCCTCCTGGCAGCCAGCTCAAATGACAAGCCACCATTCACCACTAGACATGAAATGAAGCATTGCATCAGTCCCTGAAAAACCCACCCACTGACTTCGGCCACAGAGTGGACCTGGCCAATCCTAGCACAAGACTTGCCAGGTAACCAAAATTACGGGTTCATAGAAAACATTATTTCTTTTTCATTTTTTCATTCTGTAATTATACAATATTGGTTATATTTGTATGGTCGCACTGTACTCCTTATTCCCCTTCCTACTCCCCTTTGGCCCTCTGGTTCTTTTTTTTTTTTTTTTTTTTTTTTTTTTTTTTTTTTTTTTTTTTTTTTTTTTTTTTTTTTTTTTTTTTTTTTTAGAACAGTGTCCATATTTCCTGGGTGTGGACTTGCACTCCTAGACAACAACAGAATTCAGAATTGGTTGCTTGGACCTCCAGGAGTAGTGGAGGCAGGTAGTCAGGCAGAGCACATTTGGGAGATTGTTGCAAGGCAGATGTGGTGGCTTCTCTGGGATCCTTTCTGGTGTCTGTCACCTGTGGCTGGTTCTGTCCCACACAGAAAACATTGTTGTTAAAAGTCACTTGGGGTCAGTTTCTTTATGTGAGAAAACCTGATAGAACAGGATGTTGTTAACCACCAGAGATTTTAAGTGTTGAAGTTCTCATGAACTTCATACTGGTCTCTGAACTGGATTGATGCTCACAAAGGCAATGGTTGGTCTTATTCTCTTTTCTTTCCTAGCACACTGTCCTCACCAGAAAAAAATACCAGTAGTAACTAGGAGTGCTCATATAATATCAGTGATTCATGCCATACAATAAACATACCTAAAAAACAACAACAACAACAAAAAACTATGCTGGTTGAGAAGACCCAGATAAAAAAATATTGCGAAATTTCATTTATATAAAATTCTAGAAAATGTATAGCTCTCCATCTTGACAGACGAAAGATCAGTGGTGGCCTGGGTATGAGATAAAGGAGGGAGGGATGAATTATAAAGTGACATGAAGAAACTTTTAGTGAATATATTCATTATCTTGATTATATTGTTAGACTTGTGGATATCTACTATCTCTACATAAGCCCAAATCTATAAAATTGTATGTTTTGAAGATGCGCAGTTTAATTTATATTAACTCCATCTCAACAAAGTAGAAGAGGAACAGAACCTTCCAAATGAGCTTCATGGTCATAAATATGGAAAGTAGGATAATAGCTTCTCACAGAGGCACTGGTCTTTTTCTGCGGAAATGGAGATATAAGTTGGACTGCATAGGAGTTTGTCAAAATTTTACCTTGCATAGCAATGGAACATTGCAGGACACTCAAAGCTATGGACCTTGAAATCAGGAGATAGTCCTGTATGAATTGCTTGGGCTCAATCTACATGAGTCCTTCAATGCTGATGGGTCAGAAAGATGAGGTCGTAAGGTGGAAGAGATGTAGGACTCAGCCTGCCTTTGCTGATTTTGCTAATGAAGGAAGAGGGTCATGAGCAAAGGAATGTGGCGGTCTCTAGTAGCTGGGAATGAGCCTTAGTTCATAGGAAACAAGAAGACAAGGACTTTGATCTGACCATCATAATCATGAACCAAATTCTGCAAATAACCCAACTGGGCATGAAACAGATTTTCCTTTGGAATCTCCAGAAGAAAATACAACCTGCTGACACTTTGAATGTTAGTCTGATGAGGCGTGTAGCAGACTGCTGAACGTGAACTACAAGATAGTTAATGTGTGTTCTTTTCACCTGCTAAGTTTGTGGTCATTCATTATAGCAGTAATAGAAAAGGAGTACATATGATTGTCCTGGGCAGAAAATCTAGCGTAGCTGTTTGAAGGATTGGTGTTTCCCAAGCCTAAATCACAAATATACAAGAGTAAGTTGTATTTTGCTTCCATTGACCACTTCCATCTTCCTTTCAGCTCGCTCACCTTTTAAAATTCTGCCTGTTGTTAATTTATGATAACAACAATGCCAGGTAGGAGAATGACGATTTCCTATCTTCATTTATCCCAGCAGAAGAGACTCCAGTTTCTCCTGCTGGTGTGATAGTTCTACTAAGATAATGCAAATCACTTCCTCTGACTTTCTTGCCCCAGAAGTTTCTGTTTCTTCTCAGGCAGAAGCAGAGAGAGAAAATCACACAGTCACAGCCGCTGACTGCAGCAGAATTCTGTGTAGTGACTTGGTTTTACCCAGTTGAAAGGGTGCACATCCAGGCAGGGATGATTTTCCTTACTTTCTCTGTCTTTCCAGCCTTTTCCACTTGGCTTTGAGCTCCATCCTGAGCTTCTCTCTCATCAGCACATGATGATGAATCCAGAGATTCCTGAAGTTCTGTTGTCTCTGAAAATAAAACAGAACATCCTGACCAAATTTAAAAAAACCATTAACAATTTTATTACACATCAGCTTTCCTGTATGGCATTTGTTTGAGGAAAGGCCCTTTCGGATGTGAAGGACTTGAATTGAGAAAATTAAATCAGACATTAAAACGATGATCTGATGCAGGAAACCAAAGGAGCTATGCTATGTGAAAGGAGAGTTATTTTTAATGAACTTAATTTCATGCCTCTGAGTGCACAGAGGAGAAAACATATGGATGGCATTGCTAATTTGGTGCCGTGTTTGCATTGGGCTCCCAGAGCTGTTCTGGAGACTGAGGCGCTGAATCGTTGGTTTCCAATTTTGAATGGAGTGTAGCAAGCGATGTTATCTGACACATGGGACAGTCAAGGGAAAATAAAGTAGCAGAGTTAAAATCAAGAAAGTAAAGTAGGCAGTTTGCGTCATTGTAGCTACAAGATGGCAGGGTGTCCACATTTGTACCCTGTACGTTGAAATGGAAGTGGATGCCAGATCTAAGAGTTCTGTGTAGGCAGCCCTGACAGTAGGTATTTCAATTTGAAAATTTTTGTTAGTTGCCATAGTAATCGTCACAATCATGTGGTTTGCGTGGTCTTTGTGATACTGAATACCTCTTAGAAGCACCCGAGAAGCAGGACTATTTTTTATTTTTATTTTTTTGAACGTGCATACTTTTGCAGAAAAAGAATAATGTGTGGTTGGGTTTTAATTGAATTAAAAGCCAAAACAAAACCCCCATCACTTGCCTATCTCTATGTCAAGCATGCTCATTTCCTAATTATTTTCTTAATCAGATTTTTCTTCAGCAGGGAAATCATCAGGAAGTGATTTTTATTTTTATTTTTATTATTTTTTTTTTCCAAAACAAGGAGTCCCAGAAACCCAGGTTACATAGCTTTATGAAATGAAGAACCGGAAACTCCCCTCTTGTTATGAACGCCTTGTGTCAGCATGATGCTGCTCACGTTTAGGCTGAAATTTAAGCTGAATTGAAAGTGACTGTACCTTCCTACTCCTTTGTAGTAATGGCGCTCCCCATTGTTGCCCATCCCTTGGTTCCAGAATACTGTCCCCAAGACTAGGGTTTGCAGGTGGTTTTGAAAATTCAAAAGACATTTTGGCTAAAGAAATAATGTTTCTATTGTAATTGTAAAAGCCTGAATATCAGTGCCTAAAAGCTTTATAGCCTGCCTTATCTTGGCTACAGTAATATATTCTTACCTATCTGAATATTCATCCTGAAGTTAAAGTACAGACATAATTAATGATAAAAATATAAGAGTGTCTGATGTCTTATTTTTATCTGAAGGAGACAGGCCTGCCTCTGGTCTTTGGTTGAGCTACTTGACAGGGGAACTGAAGTGTATTTTGGTTTGTAGACTTCACTAGAGAAGAGAAAGGGGTGATAATGAGTAGGCTGGTGTTGGGATGACTGTGTTAGCTCCCAAGAGACTAGGAATCGGTCACCTCTTACTGCTGCCAATTAAATTTCTTGCATTTGGGGTGAGTGTTAAATGTTCAGTACAAACTGAATACAAATTGCTTACAATTGGAACAATTTAAAATTCAGTAACACATCTCAACCTATAGGAATCTTTGTACAAATACAGTTTTCACTTCCTATGAAATTGGTTGTCAATAGATAGACCGAAGTTTTTTTCATTTATTATTAAAAAAATTTGATCACAATAATTCCAACAGCCAGAAAAAATGACCAGACGGCTACACTCTTATTTATAAACGATTTGGAGTGAAACTATTTACAGTTGATGTTTTCTAGTCTGACTTTAATATGTACTTTCTTCCTGGAAATATTGATGATTATGAAATGCTAAACTTTTATTAAAAAGGAAATGTATAGTGAATGGAAGACTCAACCAGTGAATGCCTTCAAAAATTTTTTTAGATTTACTAAATAATACATACATTTAAGAAAAATAAAAAAGTCTTTGGTTCATAAAAATTACTTTCATTTTTATAAGTGTTTCAAATTTAATTTCAAATAGATAGATAGGTATTTTTATGGGTGAAAAAATAAAATTAAAGAGTGAAAAGTGTCTTTTGTATCCACATGTCTTTCATTCTCTCATTTTGCTCTGAGTTTCATTCTCTGAGTAAAATCTATTTTTAATTCCCTGAGTATTTGTTCAAAATTTTTTTGTGCATATACAAGCAAATGTAGATATATTTTTTGCTCCCTTTTACCTAAAAGATGACAAATTATACTCATTGTTCCTCTTTTCACTTACTACTCTTCTACACTAATCTTTTTTCTCTTAATTACACTATTTTCAGTTAATATGCCTTAGGCTCCATTTGAGCATAAAGAAAGTTTCTGTATTCAGTTTTTAAAACCACCCATAATTCCATTATAGGTCTACATCAGTAAGTATATAGCTGGTACATGATAATGGATGCTAGTGTATTTCCATTTTGTTGTTGTTGTAATGACTCATCTTCTGTGTACAGCATTCCACCCATTGCTGGTGGCTATTTGGGATTTCCTAGTGTTGGAATTGTTAAATCGAAGGACACATAATTTGTGTGGATTTTGGCACATTGTGTAGATTTTAGTACACTGCCCAATCTATAGTCCCTTTAGCAGTATGTGAGAAAAAAATTTCCCCCCCTCAGAGTCCTACCAACAGTGTATGTTTAACTTTGGATTGTTGAAAACTAAGAGGTACAAAATGGCAATTTGTGTGGTTTTAATAAACATTTTTTTTTAAAATAGGTGAGGTTGACTAACTTGTCTTTTATTTAGGAACAAGTTTCATTTTCATGTTCTATTGTTTCATATAGGTTATAATCACATCAATTTATATTTAGAGAACCTAGCCATTTGTGATGTGTTTCAAATATTTTCTACATTTTTATGGAAATGTTTATGATAGTAACTTGATATTTTAACTTTTATACAATTATTTCTCCTTGTTTTGCCCATTTAATTATTTTATTTAATTTGTAATTTGACTGCAGTAACATTGATTTAAATCATTGTTTTGTGTTTTGGAGGTATAGCATCTCCCCTTTCAGATAGTCTTACTTCACCACTCCCACCACCAAGAACCCACAGTCCATCCCCCTAGTCCATAATGATCTCTTCCCACTTTGTTCTCACTTCTTGTCCTTCCACTCTCCTTCTGGTAGCCTCAGTTCTATCATCAGATATCCAGATTTTGTTGCTAGTTTGATCTTAGTAGGGTTGCTCAACCAATCTCTCTGTTTCTTCTATATTCTACATAGAAATGGTGTCATCCCATGTGAGTTTTTCTCCTGATTTATATTGCTGAGCATTATAGCATTCCCTCCAGTTTTATCCACATTGTCGCACATGGGATATATAGTTGGTACATGATGATGGATGCTAGTGTATTTCCATTACTATCTACTTACTGATGGAGTATCTGTTCTGATAGTTGAGTACTATTTTATTGTCTCTATATACCACATCCTCCTAATCCACTCATCTGTACTTACGTACTTGAGTTGTTTCCATATTTTGATTTTGTAGATAGGGCTGCAATAAACACGGAGTATACATAATGCTTGGACTTAGAGCTTTTGCATTCTTCAGGGAGATGTGCAGGTGTGGAATTGCTGGATCCTGGGCTAGATCCATTTTCAATCTTTTGAGAAACTCCCATGCATTTTTCCATAGACTTGGGCCATTGTATGAAGGTTCCTTTTCCTTTACATCCTTGCCAACAATTGTTTTTACTGGTCTTTCTTGATAAGATGAATTCTTATCGTTATTAGGTGAGCAAATAGACAGGGAACATTATGGAAATTGGTAGAGAAAATATGGTAAAAAAGGAAAGTGTCTCTGAAGATGTATATTTGAGCAGAGATTTGGGTCACGAGTAAGAACCATCCACATAAGAGCTGGGGTTAAGACATTTGTGGCCAGAGTGAATAACAAATATGAAGTATTGCGTACAGGATGAGCTTAATAGGTGAAAACCAAAAAGGAGATGTGGGTGGTTAGAACGTGGGCAAGAGAGAAACACATATAGAGAGACTGGAAATCTGGTTATGGACTGTGAGAACACGGTGGGCTGGGAGAGGCCAGTTAGGAGGCTAGTACAAGAATCCATTTAGATCATAGCTTAAATTAGATGCCGGCAGCAAAGATAAGAGAAGTGACTGCATCTGAGATATATTCTGGAGGTTGAATTAATAGCACTTGTTAAAGGATTCAAGAAGAGAAAGGAAGGACTCAAGTATAATCCATAGTATAAAAGTGTATGACTATCTAGATGTCTAAGAACCTATTATATGAATTGAGTTAAAATAATTCAGCCTTAAACATTTGAATTAATCTGATCATGATGAAGATGGAATTAGGTAGAGGTTAGTGAAGGAACAAATACTTATTGATTAATGGTGCGGTAGAAATTTCAACATTTTGCATCTCTTCTATTGTATATAACATTTATTCACTCATTCAGCAAACATTTGAGGGCCCAGTAATTTGAAGGAGACAAATGGGTTAGAAACCTTTGGGGAGGCTGACAATGGTAGCCTTTAACTTGACTTTCTTTTTCAGTTTGTCCCTTTCCTTCCACACTTGCCTGATTCCTTCTGCCCTTGTCTTAGGGTTCATGGCTAGAAGGGACCTCATACTTTGGCTAGTTTTGGGGTCCAAATGTTACCCACAAAAGAATGGGTAACTTTGGGTGTTTCCCTGATATTCTTTTCTTTCTTCTTTCTTTCTCTACTGCACATTAATTCTATTAAGGTTGTTTTCTAGGTCTCATGAAGAACATATTTTGTGTTTATGCAGCGGATGGCAGAACCTATTTCTAGCATTTAAGTTGGGGATCCAGGAATGCCCCCGGCTCTGCCCACTAACATCATGAATTTTGCAAGCTGGTAGGAACTTGCATCCTCTCTTATTTGTATGCCCTACATAGTTTTTTTTTTTTCCTGCATTTTCAGGTGCAGCTTAGAAGCACAGGTGACTTTTCAAATGTCATTTGAGGGGGGCAGGGTCTAGATTTGATTGTCATCTTTATGATTCCAATGTTCTTGCTCATGTCATTATTTCATGTTGAAAATGCAATACCCAGACAAGGAACCAAGATAAGCTCTATATAAGTCGAAGTAGATAATCTAGGACATTGAAGTTTTTTCTACTAATGCGGTTTTTGAAGTTCTCCTTTGTTCATTCCTGTTTAATTTACATTTATATTTAAATCTTGCATTTGCATTTCCAGGATGCTGATAACAACCTTCTCAATTAGGACTGAAGAAATTCGTCTAACACTCTCAAAAGACATCTCCCACCCCCCAAAGTGCCTGAATTTATGTAAAACACAGAGATTTTCTTTGCTGTCAGGTTTCCTGCCTCTCACTTCACTCCCACAGCTGCGTTTGAATTATTCAGAAGCGAGGTTGGAGGTAGGAGTCAATTATTTGGGGCGGGTTACAGTTTCTGAGTTGTTCACTCAGTGGTGGAGGCAAAACACAAGTGTAAGTAAAAACAGAAATTTCCAAAACGCTGCGTTACTATCCTGAAACTTCCAATAGAAAATACATTTCTAAGGAATTATCTTAAATTAAATTTTAATGGCCCCTAAATTGTATATAAAGTACAAGCACAGAGGCCGTCTCCGCAGATAAACACCATTAGTGTGTAAGTAGGAAAACTTCTTCAGCTCTGCTCTCCCTCCGGGTTTTCTAACAGCTTCGTGGAGCCTTTTCTGCCTAATGCGAAAGCCAGTGTGCTTTTCTCCTCCACTTCCCCCGTGAGCCTCCTGTGTTAATAGCTGCATGTTGACCTGCCACTGCTGGAAAAACAAAAGCGCTTGTTCTTATCTGAGGCGAAGTCTCACCTGCCATCTTGCACATGCTCATTCTGGCAGGTCCTCGTGATCCTTCAACTTGCAGGAAATCCTTAGAGGAATGACAAGGACAGGCCCACCCCCACAGCAGAGTGAGTTCCCGGCTTAGTCACAGCAGTGGGACGAGGCTGACATGCCTACTGACAGGCCTGTTTCATCCCTGGGTGCTTCTGCACATGGCTGCCTGGCAGCCTGATGCTCCCCCACATTCGGGGGGAATTTTGCCTACTCAACCTGTGCTGTGCTTGGCATGGAAGCCCCCCTCGGAGCGAGTAAACTTTGTAGGTGAAGGGGGGTCAGCAGGAGGGTGGGAGAGAATATGGGCCCCTCCTAGGACCACCCGGGTTCTGAGGGGCCATTTCAGCCACCTGGGCCTGCGGTCTGCTCTGCCGCCACCCACACTAGCCAAATGGTCACACCCCGAGTGGCCTGTTCCTGGTTCCAAGGACGGGGCTGCCTGGGTGGTCACCCCAGCCCTTCATAAGAGACTGTCAGGCCTGGGAGAATTAGGGTTTAAGGCAACTGAATGTTTCCCAGGAGGCCCGGGTAAGGCAAGAGGGGTGGCTGAAGTGCTCATGGATATGGGTGTTAACTCTGCTTCACAATTTCTGTTTCTACCGAATGGATCAATCACGTTTTATGAAGGTTTTTTTTTTTTTTTTTGGTATTAAGTCTGTTTTTACCCAGTCAAAACCTGTATGACACGTCCGTAAGGCAGCAAAATCTCTCCATTCAGGACAAGTCTACAAGTCGCATTATTTACTTAACCAAGTACATTAATATCCCTTGACTTGCACAAATATTTTCTATGGGATGCTTTCAAAAATCCAAGGGCCTGTTTTGAAATTGGAGCTGGGCAAGGAGAGGATGCTGGTGTCACATGGACTGTGTGTTTACTGCTTACTCTGCCTCTTACCGTGTGATCTTGGACACATTATCCAGTTTCTCTAAGCCTCAGTTTCCTAATTTGGATAATGGAGAGAATTATTATATAGTGCTTGTCAAACTGAGTTGTTGAGAAGGCACTGAGATTGTGCAGATAAAATGCTTAACATAGCACCAGGCACATAAGAGGGAGTAAGTAAATGCCGGAGGTGATGTTCCTAATAAAGCTGAAAATACCACCTGTGATGGGTAATTTTACATGTCAGCTTGACTGAACTAATGGATGCCCAGCTGGCAAAACATTGCTACTCCAAGAGACTGTTTCCAAAAGAGATTAGTATTTGAATTGGTAGACTAAGGAAGACTGCCCTTGCTGATGCTGTGGGTGGATATCATTCTGTCTGCTGAGGGCCTGAATAAGATAAAAGATGGAGGAAGAAAGAGCTTCCTCTCCTCGATCCCTCCCCCTCAGCTATCAACACCCCTGGGTTTTGGCTCTCTGGGTTCAGAATGAATTTCTTCATAGACTGGGTCTCTGACTTGTTGGAAGCAGCTCACAGGACAGTTCAGCTTCCACAGACATGTGAGTCAGTATGGTATATATTAATATTCACAAACATTCATAAATCCATATTCATTCTCGTATAGGTATAATATCTTCCACAGATTCTATTTCTTTAGCGAACCCGAATGTAGAGCTTTCTCCTTAGGTAGATTGATAACCATTGAGAGCACAAACTATTCAATGATTAGAAATATAAATGATGAAGTTTTGGTTATTGGAAATTTAAGAAAGAAAAAAAATATATATCATATATATGATATATATATAATATGTCCTTGCATTTATAATGCAAAAAGTAGTTTTAAAATGGTTTCTACTAGGTTCAAGATATTTGTTAGTGAAACACACCAAGGAATGAATATTACTTGTCTTTTCAGCACCAACTTTAGTTTAGGAAACTAGAAGCATGTGTGGGATATGTATGTGCTGCTCTTGACATATTATAATTTTTTTTTTGTCACTGATTTGGGCTGATGACTCTAGAAGAAGAGATGCTGTTTCTAAGTCTATGGTTTTTGCCTATGGTTAGACTTGGGCAAGAATATTGCATGGTTGCAGCTTTTAGGATGATTTTAATATCATGAATAAGGAGTACTTTCTCATTTTTGCCATAACAAACATGGTTGAAATTCTAGAAGAATCTGTGGAATAACAATTTCTATATTGACTGGGTAAAAGATCATGGTAGTATATTGAATTGGATGGTATCAAACTGACCACTTACTGGAACTTTTGCTAACAAAATTCCTAATCTTTTTGTTTCTCTTGTTTCAGTAGTTTTGAATCCTTCATGAACATCCAGAATTAGAAACTTAGCCAAAATATTTAAAAACTTACCTCTGGAAAAAAAAAAAGCTTCTTTGGAAAAAGAATGAAATCAAAGTTATTCAGCTTCCACCTTCATGCTACAATTTGCATTCCCATTCCTTTGGCTGAAATTCATTTCCTACTAGTTATACAAAACCAGATTGTTATCTTTGCTCTCTAAGAAACCTTATCTCCATTCCCAGCACTTTATTGGTATAAATCCATTCTGATTTTGGTCGATTGCCAAGCAAGTTTGACACTTGCACAAGTCTAAGTGAAAATAGTTTAAGAACATCAGGATATGTTTAAATTGCTTATCACCCACCCATGAATATTTCAGAATGTTTCCCAACTTTCATTTACTCAAGTGGTACTGACCGAGTCAGGAATTAATCATCTGTCACTTTTCACATTAACACTTACAAATTGAGAAGTGAAGCTTTATGCTAATATATTCCTGATGAACTTGGCCAGTTCCTTTATTTTTCTAATAAATAAAACATAACTTTTCAATTCAAGATTACAACTACCAATTTGGGGGCCCAAAGATTTAGTGTGTGTGTGTGTTTTTTTTTTTTTTTTTGTTACTACTATTTGGAGTCAAAACAAAGCATGTTTCAGTGTTGAGAAAGACGTACCTGTGATATTGCTGGCCCATTGCTAGAAATAAGTATGAGTGAGAGTTTCCAGATTTGGGAAACATTAGCCATCAGGCAATAGGCCAAGGTGTCCTTCAGATGGTACGGCATCATCGAGTGTGAAGAATGTTTCAGAACAAATTATATTTTATGACCTTCCTTGCCTGAAATTTTATTCAGATGACATCAGATTAGACTAGCCCTTAAGGCAATCTGAAAGGGGTTGGTAATAAATCACTGATATAAATGGCTAGGATTACTGTTTTTCCTAGACCCATACTTATTTATTTTTGAAAAATCTTATCATTTACTATAACACGTTCTACTTTATAATTAGGAATATTTACATGCCTATCTCTTCTGCTGAAGAGCATTTCAAAATGTTAAGAGGGTAGAGTGTAACTTCATTTTTTGCAACCATATATGGTTTGGCACAGGATAATTGTACTCGGTTAGGGTTTACTCTCATTTTGGAAGATGAGGGGTCAATGCCATCTTTTGTCTGGTTGTGGTGGAAGTTAAGTGTTTCTTATTAGAATCTCTGTGTATGTAAAAACCACTATGACATACCTACAAGTCCTCTCTGTTCTTCATTATGTTTCTCCCTTACTACATCCCTGCCAAGTACATGTCAGGCTATGTGACCCTTCAACTAAATATACTCACCCCAAATCACTGTATTTCAGTGCACCAGACTCTAAGTGTTAGCAAAGCAGTGAAACCTGTGACTTGTGTATGATAAACTGGTTAAGGATCATTCAGAAGTACAGTACAAGTACACCAACAAGGACTTGTTGGTGAATAGATTAAGTAAGAAACCAGTCAGGGAGGTACATTAACAGTGAGATCTTAAAATGAATGGCTATAAAGACAGAAATGGAGAGATGTTCATACACACACACACACACACACACACACACACACACACACTCCAGTATTATTGTTCTGGGGCTGAATCTGTGTGTGTATTCTTTGACATGGTGTCTTCATTTTCTTCCTCCTTCCTCTAATTCCCAAACAGTAATAAAGAAATATCTCATGTTTTCTTTGTGGGAATAGTAAAAGCTATATTTATGAAAAAACAAAGACCCTGCAACAATATGAACTCCTTAGAGGTAATTGTTCCTGGCACATATGAAGTGCTTACTTTTGTCAATGTTAGATAGTAGTAAGAGAGAACAAAATAATCTAGCCATGTGTAAGCCAAATAAGTAACCATCACCAACCA
>PVHY01026411.1:0-17306 GCA_004024945.1 Uropsilus gracilis
GGTGAGGAACTGTATTGTTGGAACCAGGTGAACCTTGCTGGTAGGTTTTCAGTCTTAAGATTGCATTGGGTGGCCAGTCTGTATTTAATTTGTGGTCTGTCCATGCTTTCTCATTGGAGGTGGTCTTCTCCAGCCCCATCTCTGTTGTTTGGCTGCTTTACCTTATGGTTTCGACATCAGATTTAGAGGGTCTCACCCCCTGCCAGTGTCGGTGAAGAAGTTTCTCTGTGGATACAGGCATCTGTAGTGGCCATTGTGGATCCTAACTTTGCAACCCTGCTGTGGGGCTGATGCCTCCAGTTCTTGGCCCTCTTCTCCTCTCCTGTAGTGTGGAGAGGGGCGCCTTGGTCTCCTAAAAGTCATCTCCAAAATGAAGTCTTGGGTCTTCTAGACCCAGGGATCTCATAGGTGCACCTCGTGACATCATGCTTCCATAGTTGTTTCTCCTGTCTCTCATGCACTGGTTCTCTTGATTGTCCATCTGCTGTGTCCAGCTCAGGCTTGTGGGCTGCATTTTTAACCTGGTCCCTTGTCCATTCTATGATGGGGTTTGTATTATGCATGTTCTTCCTCCACCTGAAGATTAGCTGGAGTGAGAGTGAAATGGAAGGGACATTCCCCCCCATCCCCATGCTGGTACTTCCCTGCATGGTGGTAGGGCCTGGATGTCTGGGCATGCACCCTCCCAAGCCCCCCCTGGGGTGGGGGCTAGGGGAATCATGCCTTGGCTGATTTGAGCTGCAGATGGCCTCCCTGTCCAACAACCATCCATTGGTGGATGGGGCTAAAACCCTACCCATCCCCAAGGGTTCTGCAGGTTTTGGGGGCTTACCCAGGGTTCATTGCCGCCTGTGCTCCCCGCTAACAAGTGAGCTCTGACAGCCTGGGACCCTGGGCAGGCAAGTGGCCTGCTTAAGCTGCTTGCTGGTGTGTGTGGGGCTCAAGTCCCCACCCTGGCCCACACTAGCTCCTCCCTGCATGGGGGCAGGGCCCCGAAGAAGGCTGGACATGTGCCCTCTCAAACCCCCGCTGGGGTGGGGGCTCGGGGAAACATGCCTTAGCAGGGAACTCTTTTTTTTTGAGATTAGGTCTTGCTATTTTTGCCCATGGAACCACAGGCTCATGTTGCCCAGGGTACCACAGACTCAAGCAATCCTCAGCCTCAGCTTCCCAGGTAGCTGGGATTACAGGCATGTGTACAGGCATGGTGACCCATGTCCAGCTATTTTTTTGGAACTAGGTCTCACTATGTTGCCCCAGGTGGGACTCAAACTGTGATCCCTGGTCCCTGCCGCAGCATCCTAGGCTGTTGCTTATAGACACACACCACCGTGCCCAGCCTAGCATGGAACTCTTAACACAGTACCTGCTCATGAAAAACTTTTCCCAGAATAACACACACACACACACACACACACACACACACACACACACACCTTCCAAGGCTCTGTGTCCCAGAGTCACATGCTTGAACAAGTGTTGGCCCACCTGCTCCCTTCCTCTTGGTACAGCCCACCCTCAGCGAATGATTAAAGTTACGTTCAAGTCTGTTCATTCAGTGTCACTTTGTCAGTCATTTCATTCTAATGTTGATGAGAAATGACAGTCCCAGCTGAGGTGGAACCAAAGGATGTTATTGGGGAACCTGCTTTGTTATAAGTCATTTTATTTAAAGTCACAGTTTCTAAGAACCTGTGGTTAATGAGGACATGATGTTCTCACCGTGGTAACTTCCTCCCTTCCACCTTGGGTGCCTGAGGCAGAAGGACCCAGTTACAGCTCTCTGCTCTCTGACAGGGGGATGACAGGGGGTCTGGGAAACAGGGTAAGTTGGGAGTGAGTGGGAGCTGTTCTATGGGCACCATCCTATGACGATTTAAAGCAGAGTCCTGGTGAGCAGGGCAATCCAGAAAGGCCCACTGGGCCCCGACTATCTGAATATGGCAGAGGGCCATACCCTGCCTCCCACCTGGTTGACTGCTCAGAGGACAGGGGTTTGTTCTGGGGTCAAGTGGGAGCTACCTGCAGAGGCAGGTGCTGCCTTGGGCAGCACTGAAGCACAGGCAGTGGCTCCCAGAGGGCAGGAATGCCTTGGAGGCCTCTCCATACCAGGGAAGATCTTTAACCAGCCGGTCTCTCAGCTTGCTTCTATTTTTAGACCAGAGGTAGGTTGGATTATCTCCAATTCTGAACATACTCACAAACCACCAGCAGAGTTTCCAGCAATGTAAGCCAGGCCTGTCTCCTCCCCAAAACAGAACAGAGTACAAAAGGCCAAAAGGTCAAAGGTCATCGCAAAGGTCAGGAGGTCAAATGTCCAGCTGCCTCTTGGAGAAGGGAGGCCTTGGACTGTGGTGACTGCCTGCTCCTCAGGCTTGATCTGGTCCAAATCCTTCCCTGGCCCAACTGCACTAAGACAGAGACTGCCACCCTCCCAGGCCCTTTGGCCTGCAGGGCCCCAGGCATTAAAGCAGCTGCATCTCTCTCCCCACCTTCCTCAGTTCAGAGGCCTCTACACAGGTGGCTTGTTAAAATCACTGGGATGGCTTGTTAAAAATACAGATGCCTGGGCCCCCCCTTTAAACCCATGAAAGCAGAGCCTGGGCTTGGAGCCAGGCGTCAGCATTATTTAGACAAGGTTGTAGGTGATTCTGATTCACACCAAGCTCAGCGTCAGGGCCCTCATCAGTCATGCTCTTTTTGATGCCCATATCCTTGTTTGATTGAAACTAGAAACCCCCGAGTCTCAGCGTGCAGTCAGACCTCATTTCTGCTTCTCTAGAAAGTAAAACTTCTATGGAAATTAGACCCCACAGCTCCACCATGAAGAACTTCCTGTTTGCCTGGGATTGGCATTTCTTATGTATCAGGTGCTACTTTTTAAACATAAGCTATGGGGCCGGGCATGGTGGCTCCTGTCTGTAAGCTTCAGCCTATGAAGCAGCTGGGGTTAGGGACCACGGTTCAAGTCCCGCCTGGGGCCCGTAGGAGACCTAGTTCCAAAGAAATAGCTGGGCGTGGTGGCGCACGCCTGTCATCCTGGCTACCTGGGAAGCTGAGGCTGAGGATTGCTTGAGTCTGTGCTACCCCGGACAATGAGAGCCTGCGGTTCCATGGGCAAAAATAGTGAGACCTAGTTCCAAAAAAAAAAAAAATAAACATAAGCTATGGCCGGGCGCACACTGCAGAATCGGGACTTCTCCAACAACATAGCAAGATCTACTAAACAAACAAACAAACAAACAAACAAACAAACAAACTATGAGGATTGTTAGCAAGAGTACCAGGGTCAGGGGATGTTTCTGGGACATCTGTTCTAAACCAGGAACTTTCCAACTTTCTAAGGCTCTTATTCCCCATCTCATTACATTACTTTTTTTTTTTTTTTTTTTTTGAGACTAGGTCTCTCTATGTTGCCCAGGGTAGTCCTGATCCTGCAGACTCAAGCAATCCCCACCCTCAGTCTCAGCCTCCCAGGTAGCTGGGACTACAGGCACTTGCCATGGCGCCTGGCTGCTTTTTCGAGACCAGGTCTTGCTATGTTCCCCGGGGTAGTATCAAACCCATGAACTCAGGCAATCCCTGACCTCTTGCCTCCCAGTGCTTGGATTACAGGTGCGTGCCACCAAGCCTGGCCTTCATTCACTTCTGCCTGGAAAGGGGAATGGGAGAGAGGATCCAGGGAGGAGATCCTGGAACCCAGCAGAATTAAGGATGTGTGTCCATTATGGGGAGTGAAGAGAGAAGTGGAGCTTCTCTGGATGTCAGTCCACTGGGGACATACTGCAGGGTCAACAATCCATCTGCTTCACTTCTTGCTTTTCTTTGTTCACTTTATATTCTCATTACTAAAAAGTGAGACTACAGCATAAAAAATATACAGAATGTTCTAATCTCAGGCCATTGATAGGTGCTTAAAATTTGCAACTTTAAGTAAGAATGTATAAGGAAATCAACTTGACACAGGCTAATTGATACAAACAAGAGTTAAGTTCCAACCAGGCAGGGTGGCACATACCTGTAGCCCAAGTGCTGGGAGGCAAGAGGCCTGGGATTGCCTGAGTTTGCAGGTTTGAAACTACCCCGGCCAACATAGCGAGACCTGGTCTCAAAAAAGCAGCCGGGTGTGGTGGCAGACACCTGTAATCCCAGCTACCTGAGAGGCTGAGGCTGGGGATCGCTTGAGTCCATGGGATTGGGACTACCCTGGGCAACATAGCGAGACCTAGTCTCCAAAAAAAAAAAAAAAAAAAAGAATCAAGTTCCTACAGCCTACTTCTGGTCACAAAACAAATAGAAAAATCACCAAATGCCTTAAAGACTCAAAAGATTTCTAATATTAGACAATCATTTACATTTTTTCATTCATTTCCAACCCACCTATTCCAGCTTAGGATCTAGGGTATCAGGAGCCTCTCCCAACAGTTCAGGGTACAAGACCAGAACCTGATCATAAGGAAAATGAGTTAAATCAGATTTTTTTCCTCCCAGCCACTAGCTTCTGCAGCTGCCACCTGCGGCCTTGTTTTCCTCCTAGGTTTCATTTCCCACTCATGATGTGTTGATGTAAAGTGTCTGGGAGTGAGAGCAGGGGTACAGGCACCTATGATTTAGGGACACCTGGGCCCGGAAGCTGAAGTGCATGCATGGGGCTTTGCATATAGAAATACAGACACCTGGGTCGAGAAGCAGGCATCTGGGAGAGAGAAAAGGCAGAGAGAAGGCAGAAGAGCATAGAGATTGAGGGGACTGGGAGGCTCAGTTACTGCCAGCCTCCCAGCCTCCCAGTCTCCCAGCTTCCCAGCCTCCCAGCCTCCCAGCCTCCTTGCCTGTTGATTTGCCTGTATCTGGTCTCCTGCTTCAGCATGAAAGTCCTGTCAAATCTACTGAGGGCACCAAGGTTCTGTTTGCCCAAACCAACAACAAACCTGTCCTGTCTGGGATGGTTGCCTTACACCAGTGCCCCCCAACACTCCCAAGCATACTCTGACCATGATTTTGGAGACAGGACAATGACCCTCACATGCACATCTCTGGGATGTGGGAGGAAACCAGAGTCCCTGGACCAACGCAGTGTTCTTCCCAAGCAAACTTGGGGAGAACGTGTGACAACATTGTGTTCCCTCCTCCCCCACAGAATCACACAATGACCTCTGCCGGGAAACCTTTTTTATCTGTGACTGCGTAATGTTGAGCAAAGCATAATTATTTGAGAACTGTTACAAAGCGAAATGGTGAAGTCTCATGGGTACATCGGCAAGCTACACTGGAAGCAATTGTACTTCTTCCAGGCCAGTGTACAGAGATCCTGGAAGTCACTCCTAGTTATGTGTCTAGAGAGACTCAGACATGTTAGGCCCAGAAGAAGGGGGTAGGAACATTCGTATAACATATTCAATAGGAGTGTCACACTGGGGACCAAGCAAGTGTCCTTCAAAACAGAAAACCTATGTCAGTTGTGGCATAGTTGTGGGATGTCAACTGTTCACAAGGGACAATAAATAAAGGGGACAAGGGACAGTCACACACCTCAGCCTAAGCGAACCCAATGTGTTACTAAGAGCTAGCCAGACTATTTGAACCTCCAAATAAGATTGAAAAGAATCAAAAGTTGTGTCAGCACACATGCATCTGTAGGAAACTATGGTGATGGCAGGGGGGGGTTCTCACTGGGTGGGAGAAGAGCCTCCCACTGGGAAGGAGGAGCTGGGGCGTGAAGACAAAGCAAGGCAGTGCTCTTCCCTGGGTGGGTGGAAGGCAGTGGTGGTCATTTTGGAAAACGATTCTATAAAGAGTTGCTTTTTATAGAAGCTGAAGCAGACACAATATTCAGTTCTTTCCACTACCAGCACCAGCAACCCTTGCAGTACATATAAAACAAATAGAATGAGACTGAGAAACTTGGAGAAAAGAAATCCGGCCTGCTCCAGTCCTCAAGTTCCAAGGAGCCACACATCAGTGAGTTCTTGAAGTTTCTTCTCCTCATCCACCCCAGAGGCTGAGCGGGAGAAACCAGCAACCCCAAGACATGGATGGACACAGACCAAAAACATGAGGCTATGAGCCAGCTCTTTTAGCCAAAAGACCGGGAAAGGCAGAGCCAAGTAAGACAGAAAGCTTCGAGATAATCACGCTACTCCAGGGGAACATTGCAGAGAGAAACAGTAGCTTGCACAGTTTTGGGGAGGGGGATGTTTCAAAGTTTTTGGTTACAGGGCATGGAGGGTCTTTTCAAAGGGGTAAAGGTATGGTGTCCCTGGATGAGGAATCCAGGAGAAACCCAAAAGGCCAGAAGCTGAAGGAGGTGTCCTCTTTCTCCCTTCCACCTTCTGCACCCCAAATCTCAACACATCCCTCTTGGCCAGCTTGTTTTTTCTTCACCCACCCTCAGTCCTGCCCCCAACCTCCTTAGCTTCGCACTTCTCAGTTTGCACACAACCTGCGGTGTTTACGCTACGGGATTGCATTTTGAGGAAGTCTTTCTTTCAGCTTCTGTCTCTGTTGCTAACTCAGTTTCTCAATTTCCTGATTCCCTACAAAGAAATCTGACCGGCTCAGTCTACCCCTTTGAGCAACCGCATGTCACAGGTTGCTGGGTAACCTAAGGCTGGGTGTACTTGCTTCAAGCACCCAGTTCCAACCTGATTGATTGAGGACAGGGGCAGCAGAACCTCCTTTGAAATATGGCTCCTTCAGAGCCTGTGAGAGCAGATGTTTCCCCAAAAGAGGAGTTGGAAGGGTGGGCCCTTGGAAAAGACCAAGCAGGGAGAACAGAAGTAAACACATAAATTATCACAGACTACACTTGGTGCCAGATGATCGGCCAGAATCTAGGTGGATGCAGGCCCGAGGGGTCAGGAAATCACACTGAGGAAAAGGTCATCTAAAGGAGGAGCAGAAATTTTCCAGAAAAATATGGACAGTTGGGCGTTCTGGGGGGAGAAATATACAGATAAATGGATGCGGTTGTGAAAGGTCATGGCATGATTAGGCCACAGAGAGAAGTCTAGAGACTGGAGTGGTAGGTGGGAGATGGGCTTGGAAGAAAAGGTGGGTTCCGACCGCAAATGGCTTTGCACAATGAACTAGGGGTTACCCCATAGGCAGTGGGTAAAACCATGGCCAGCCTAGTCTGATGATGTGATGTAACGTTTTCTAGAATAGACTGCAAATATATTCATCACTCTCTGCTGTGATTGGGATCTACTGCACTGGACACTTTATCTCATTAGGGAGTGTTTTTTTTTTTTTTTTTTTAAGACTAGGTTTTGCTATGTTGCCCAGGGTAGTCCTAAACACACAGACTCCAATGGGATTACAAGTGTACGCTACCACACCTGGCTATTTTTTGAGACTAGGTCTTGCTATGTTGCCTGGGGTAGTCTAAAACCTGTGGACTCAAGTGATTCCTAGCCTCTACCTCCCAAGTAGCTGGGATTATAGGTATGAGCCACCAGACCCAGTTGGAGTGGGAGCTTTCTGATCCCCTCTCTCCAAGTCATCAGAAATATCTATACCTGTCCCCCATTGTGGAGACGGTTTTAGTAGCTGCCCAAGAGGAGAGTTTCACAGGACTTTTGACTTAGGAAGACAGAAAGCTTAGCAGCAAAATAAAGGGTAGGTTAGAAGGGCCTGGAAAAAGAAGGGTCAGTGAGCAGGTTATATGTCTAAATTAAGTACATTGGAAAAAGCCGAGAAAAGTCTAGAAATTTTCTTGTGCATCTTGACATCTGAGTGGATGGAGGTCTGGGTTATGGTTTTGTTCCCCTTTGCTGATTTAGTCCAGGGTGATCTGGAATGAGAAGATCTAGGCTCAGCCCCTGATTGACCCTGGCATTCACAGAAGATGTACTTTCACACCTGTCCTGCCCTTTGTGTGGGATTCCTATGAAGATTAAACATGGAAAAAATTGTCAAACTCCTTTGTAAAATGTGTTGATTCCTGTACAATTTGAGGTATTGGGGTAATTGCAAGGGGCATGAGAAATAGAAGGGAAGGGCTGTATTTATTTAGGATTATATGCTGTGTGTGTGTATGTGTGTGTGTGTGTGTGTGTGTGTGTGTGTGTAAAAAGATACCCATGAGTTACATTATGAATGGACTTTTCCTACAAAGAGAATTGGAATGGCAATGAGAAGAGAACTTGGCTTGTTTTTGTTTCAAGACACAGGGTATTCGGTAGGCATGGTGGTGCATGCCTGTAAGTGGCAGCCTAGGAAGCTGTGGCAGGGGCCAGGGATTGTGGTTTAAGTCCCGCTGGGGGCACGTAGCAAGACTTAGTTCCAAAAAAATATAGCTGGGAGTGGTGGCACGCACCTGTAATCCCAGCTACCTGGGAAGCTGAAGCTAGGCATTGCTTGAGCCTGTGGTACCCTGGGCAGCGTGAGTCTGCGGTTCCACAGGCAAAAATAGCAAGACCTAGCCTTGAAAAGAAAAGAAAAAACACAGGGTATTTATGCATATTCTCATGTCAATGGGAATGATTATGACTAGTAGGGATGGAAAACTGGACGAGCACTGGTGTGAAAGAGAGAAGATTAACTGTAGGAGTAACTTAAGTGAACAAAAAGAAAGAATGACAGCAAAAGCAAAGGTGGAGCATTTGGGCTTAGGGACAAAGGGATGTATCCTTTGTTCAGGAGAGAAGCTAAAAGCTGAATACACTGGGCAGGGTTCAGGTGCAGACAAGGAAAGCCACTTCAATAATTTCCAGCAGAGTGGGATCGAATATAGAGACTGGAGGGCTTAGGAAATCATCATCAAACTTCTAGATGATTACAGATGGCTCTGAAAGGACAGATCTGCCAGAATAAGGCCTCCCACTGCTGTGGCAGGCTGATGGGAAACATCTGAGTTCGAGAAGATACCATGCCGTCATGTAGACATGTCTTAGGTGGTAAAGGCAAACCCAGAAAAAGAAAAAGAATAACCACACAAAGCACCACCTGCAATGGACAGTTCTAACTGCTGAGTCATCCTCATGCCAACCCAGGCCCAGACCTGTCAAGGTGGAAAGGACTCCAGCCCCTCAGATCTGAGTCTTTTTGGCTGAGTTCCCAGATACTGTGGCATGGAGACAAGTCATCTCCTGAACCCCCAGAATCCACCATGCACACAAGAAAATGCTAGAAGGAAAGAAAGACAGAAGGAAAGGAATTAGTTGAGCAAATAGTTTCTATCAGTTCAGCCTGTAGGTCTGGAAGGAAGAGGTTTGCTTAGAGAGGTAAACTGAAAGCTAAGTACACTGGATGGTTTTAAACTAAACTAAGTTTGGGGTTAATCAGTTATCGGACCATAACAGAGAGCAGGAATGAAGGATTCAGATCAGGGTGGCAGAGCAAATAGGCTAGCCAGGTAGTCGTGCTGGCTCATGGAAAATGATATTTGAGAACTACTCATCAATTTAATCAGCATGATTTTGTTAAAGCACGTTAGACTGTGCAAGTGCAACATCACTGGGTAGTGACGAGTCATTTCCTAGGACTGTCATAACAAAGGGTCACAGTGACTGGCTGAAAACAGAAATGTATTCTCTCACAGTTCTAGAAGCTAGATATCTGAAATGGATGTGTCAGCAGGGCCAGGCTCTCTCTCTCTCTCTCTCTCTCTCTCTGAAGTCACGAGGAGAAGACCTTTCCTTGCCTCCTGCCAGCTTCTGGTGGTTGCCAGCAATCTGCGGTATTACCTCGCCTAAAGCTACACCATTCCAACTTCTGCCTCTGTTGTCACATGGTCTTCTCCCCTCTGTGTGTTTCTCTGTCTCCTAATATTCCTATGTATAGAGTACCTATACATCAATGGACCAGGACCCATCCTAATCCAGTATGTCTTAGTCTTTTTTTTTTAATTTATTTTTGAGACTAGATCTCGCTATTTCTGCCCATGGAAGCACAGGCTCATGTTGCCCGGGGTACCACGGACTCAAGCAATCCCCAGCCTCAGCTTCCCAGGTAGCTGGGATTACAGACACATGCCACCATGCCCAGCTATTTTTTGGGATTAGGTCTCGCTGTGTTGCCCCAAGCGGGACTCGAACTGCGATCCCTAGCCCCAGCCACTTCACAGGCTGAAGCTTACAGGCACGAGTCACCGTGCCTGGCTTACCTTAGTCTTAATTTGTGTTTACATCAATACATTTTATGAAAGGAGCACAGCTCTTAACTATTGGGTTGCACTAGAGTTGGGTTTTGCTAGGTGAACACCATGGTGGAAGAGATAGCCAGGGGGTGTGATGCACACAGTCACTGGAGGGATTGCTGTGGACTGGATTGTGTCATCCAAATCCATGTGTTGAACCTCCCAATAGCTCACAAGGCAACTGGATTTAGCAAGTCTGTAAAGGGGTGATTTAATTAAGATGAGGCCATTCGGGTAGCACCTAGTCTATCAATCCTGTCTCATTTGGTGTCCTTATAAAAAGAGAAAGACTCAGTAATGAAAAAGAAGGAAGACCCCAAGAGGGGGTGATTTAGAAGCCAAGGAGGGGGACTTTGGAGGAGACTACCCCTTGGACTTCTAGGCTCCAGACTGTGAGAAAATTAAGTTCTGTTGTGTCAGCCACCCAACCTGTGATAGTTTGCTATTTCAGCCCTAGCAAACAACCGATGGGATATAGGTTCTAAGTCGGAAAGAGGAACATAGGGCCATGAAGAAGTATGGATAGTGATGCTATCTGGGGGTGTGGTTGTTTTATGTTTATTTTGTGTCGGTTCCATCAAAACCTTGACATTAGTATGTTAATAAAACTGACCAAATACAGCCAGGAAAAAAAGGACATTGTTCCAGGAAGAAAGAGAAGACCAGTGGGTCAAACTTGGACCAAGGACTTGCAGCATGAGGAACTGGAGTGACTGGAGCGGGGGAAGGGAAAAGGGGGAGTAGGGGAGGGAGTTAGGGGTACAATTTGGAAGGGAAAGCCATACCTAAGGGGAATGACAACCATATAAACATGATCAATATGAAAATTACAAAATAAAAATTTAAAAGAAAAAACTGACCAAATAACAAACAGCTGAATCAGCACTGCCCCAGAAACCCAAGTACCTGGGGTGGGATATAGCCACCTGAAGATGAACGTGGTTAGGGCAATTGGCCACTGTGACCAGTCATCCCATTCTCTCAGAAGGTGGGTGGCCAGTGGGGGGCTCTTGGGTAAAGTCTTCTCTGCTCTTTTCTTTACTTTCCCTGGAAACAGAGGAGGGTTTGGAAAAGCACTCAGCTATCTCAAGAATGGACAAATTGTTGTATCTTTCTGTGAGAGAAATTTAACTGCATGATCTGTGTGTGGGAGCTCACCCATCAAAACCCAGCAGGGCCTGAGAGAAAGGTATCTAATAACCAACAAACACTTATTCCTGAAAAACAAATAGTACCAAATGCATTTATAGATTCTTTTTTTTTCCCCCTCTCTGACTTAATTACTGATCTGGGAGATCGCCGGAATGCAGTGGGAAGCTAACCCTTGGGCTGTAATCAAAGTGTTTCCCTCTGCTGGTCTCCAAGATGGCATGCAGGTTACTGTCAGGCAGATCCCCATGGTGAGACAAGGGAACCTAACAGGAGGCTAGAAATAGAGTGCTAGTGCTAATATGGGTAGACCAAATGCCTCTCTGCTCTAGGACTCCCCGAGGGGTTCTTAGATGGCAAGGATAGCAATGGTCCCCCAAAAAAACTCAAGAAAAGGGCCGAGTGACCTGGGAAAGGAGGTGAGGGACTCCACCCAAACCCTTACTAGCATCACTATTGAGCCCTTGACTGGAAATGCTGGTGACTCTATGGGAAGCTAAGTTGAAGCATGAACATCATGGGTTTTGACTGCACAGGTCTAGTTGTAAGTGGATTTCCCCCTATCTTATCCTAGGGTGACAGCATTCTGGATTCAACCAATGTGGGATGTGTGTGGTTGCATGCAAGAATTCAGCACCTGTGGTGCAGACAGCCTACTATAAACTGTAAGCAGATTTTTTTTTTTTTTTTTTGCTACACCCAATTGGTGTCCTTAACCTCAATGCATCATAAGAGATCTGGTTCTCACCTTCATGGCATTCCTGACACCGCAGGCAAGATGGACCTCAATCAAGTCCTGAAAGATAATCTTTAACTTTGAAAATTCTAGATATATTCTGATCTGGTGCTGACCAGGGGCTTTGCTCCAACCATAGTCTGTTTTCTAGATATTGCCACAAAGAGATTCTGTTTCAACACTGCATTCTGAAGTTAGATCTCAACGAGTGTCTCTTTTTATCCCTCAGCAATCTAGAAAGGCAAACTTGTTAATAAACAAAATTAATCTCATTAGGTTGGGAGGGAACGGTAGGGGGATGTCATGATTTATTGAAATATTACTGTTGGTGGCTGAACAACCTTTCTAAAAATCAAGAACCTTACGGTATGTATATCTCTACCCAGGAGTCCCATATTATTTGGAATATTATCTACAAATTTTTTTAAAATTAGTTTTATGCGTAAGCATGCAATGTAAATTATAACAACACAGCAACAACAAAGAGATGCACCAAGCATACCATCAATCTTTCAGCAGTCAGACACATTGCCATCAGTTCTAATGGTGAAATAGTTTAGCAGCAACTAAACAATGATAGGAGCTGATGATACAGTAAGTGGGGGAAAAGGATAGAAACACACACAATACACTCCAACTATATAAAAATATGTGAACATAAAAATGAAAATATACCAAATGGAAGCTTTCTCTAGAAGGTGGGATTATGGATGACTGTTATTTTCTTTACGTGATCTAAATTTTCCCCAGTGGGAAGATACTGCTTTTTAAATCGGAAAAGAGTTCCTGCAAATGAAAAATAATAATTTTGACTCTATGAGCAGTAGTAGTTGAGTTTTGAATTCTAAATCTTCCTTCTGTTTTCCTGAAGGTCTCCAAGCGCTTCTTTTTATTTCCATTTCTGGAACTAAGGAAGGGACAAGCATTTGGTGAAGTAAGCTTTGAGGGGCCTTCTGGCACCCCTTGAAAATAACTCCTCCCCCTTGGTGGCCCGCTGGGGGAGTGGCAGACAGTCAGGTAAACTTCACACACCTCAGGGACTTGTCGAAGGTGCTGAGGCCTCAGGTGGAAGCAAATCTCTTTGAGACTAGCGGGGAGTGAGGAGGGAGAAGGACAGCTGAGGCTGAAAGCAGTGTCTGCTAAGGCAAGAGCCTCTGGGATTTTGTCTGGCACCTTCCCTACACCCAAGGCTGGCAATTCCCAAAGCTACTATGCTCCTTTTCCTCCCTTTCAACGAAGGGAAGAAATATTTGAGACTTGCCGGCCACAGTGGCACAAGCCTTCAAGCGCAGCCTTAGAGCACGGCTGAGACTAGGAATTGCTTGAGTCTGCGGGTTCGAGACCCACCTGAGGCAACATAGGGAGAACTAGTCTAAAAAAATAGCTAGGCATGGTGGCACGCACCTGTAATCCCAGCTACTTGGGAAGCTGAGGCTGGGGGTCGCTTGAGTTCGTGGTACCCTGGGCAATGTGAGCCTGTGGTTCCCAGGGGAAAATAGTGAGATCTAGTCTCAAAAGAAAAAAAAAGAAATATTTGAGACTTGGGGGTTACTTGGGGGTTAGGAGCACAAGGAGGGAACCCTTAGGGATGACTAACCTGGCCTAGCTGGGTGTCGGCTGTGGGGACCTGCTTTGACTGTAATCACTGGCGACCAGGACCAGCTGCGCAGGTAGGAGGACTCCAGGTCAGGAGTTCTGAACTAGTTTCAGAAGAAGTGAGATTTGGAGATTCATCTGCTTGTGGCACGCTGGCCAAACTCCTGGGCAAAGAGGTTGTTTCGACGCTGTAACACAGAGTGGGATCTTCTGTGCTGCACCCACCCTGCCTTTGCTCAGTGCCAGTGAAGACCTGAGTTTGCTCTCCAGTTCAACATTCAAGCAGCCCAAAGGAGAAAGGGGAACCTTTGCTCATCACACCAGAAAACACAAGAGTTCAAGGGGCAACGGGGGGGCTGAGGGGGGCCCCCAAGGAAGGAGGATAATTTACTTGAAGGTGGGAAGAGAAGAAAAATGACCCCAGATAGCTCCCACTACCTGGGAGGCACAGTGGTAGCCTTGCTTCTGAGGGTAGGGGAGACCACAAATAATGACAGAAAGGAGGACCCACCTTTCAGGCGCTGGGAGGGCCTGAGGGGAAACTCCAGGCTTTTTGTTGTGCTTCCTCTGTCCCTGCACCTCCTTTCATAACCCTCCTGTCCCTTGTCACCCTGCTCCAAAAAGACCCCTTTACTCAGATAAATCGGGCTCATTTCCCCATAAGGTAGTCTAGGAAGAGTAGGTTGTCTTCTCCTGGCTCCATTGATTCCCTGATTCATTCAACAAATATGCCTCTGACCTGCTTCTTGCATCAATAATGCCAAACCATTTTTCAATGGGCAGGCCGCTTCAAGGGAGGCCAATAATTCCCTATTAAAGCATGATTGTTTTGTCCTCGGCAAATTATGCTCAGAGACGGAGACATCTTCGCCAATAATTTATGTAACACAGGTTCGCGGTGAGGATTATAATTTATATTAATAATAGCACAAGCCAATAGCATAAGGACTCATGTCTCTTAACAAGCCAATAAAAAAATAGCCTTCTCCAATCCCAATGACAGATTAATTACACTATTGTTCCAGGCAAAGGGGGAGATGAAAGGAATTTATTCGAGGTGCACCTTTGGGAGAGTGGCCGCGAGCCAGTGGGGGGTTGGGGGAGGGGCTGAGGTCTAGCTCCCAGTGCAAAGTGAAAGTCCCTGGTTGCTAGAAGGAGAGCTAGCAGAACAAAGGCCCTGTTGGCAGGCAAGATAATCTCCTTCAAGGGGCCGCGTATGTTTTTCTCCACTGCCGGCTAAGAGTAGGCTCGCCTAGGAGCTAAAGGCTGGAGGTTTTCGGAGTTATTTGCATAGGGGAGTGGCCTGGGCCAAAATCGTTCTCCATGCACAAACTCCTGGTTTTGAAGGTTTTAATGTCTCTTATATCACAGTTGTTTGTCCCTGTGTTCATACGGGTAAGCTCAGTAGCACGAGAATTTGGGTGACATCATCCCACATAGGCTCATATCCATAAGACAGTCACATGATCCGACTTCAAAACAATTTCATCCAGACAAGTTCTCCAAAACAAGTCCAAACCACAAACACTTCGCTCCAAATATGGCTTTGAAATGACAAGTCAGCAGGTAGCCGGGATCCATCTCAGAGCTTTCTGGATTTTTCACATCAGGTGCCTGGTGATATTGGTGTGAACCAAGGGGAAACTGACCGGGAAGGCTGCAGGCTGTGACACCCTGGTTGCTCCAGAGCTGGGGGCCAGGGGTGAGCCATCACTCCTTCACATATCTGTAACCCACATCCTAAAATCCCTGAGATGACGCTTGCTACCTACCTACAATCCCCACCCCTACCCCTCCACCCCCCACAAGAAAATCTTAGTGCTAATAAGAGGAAGACTTGGTGCCACAGTAGTCACCCAAACTGTTAAATTTTTTTTTTTTTTTTTGAGACCAGGTCTTGCTACGTTGCCGTGGTAGTCTCCAACCTGGAAACACAAGCGATCCCTACCTCTTGCCTCCCAGCGCTTGGATTACAGACGCAGGCCACCACGACCGGCCATACCAAACTGTTTATTTTAAGGATTGTGGATACATTTTAAATGCACTCCTAAAGAAAAATACGTATATTACTAGGAACTGCTATCCCTATTATCAATGTTACTCCATCCAATGCCTGCCCGCCCATAACCCTGGACTGCATTGGGGACGCCATTGGCAGTCTGCTTTGGACCAAGAGAAGGCTTGGAGGAATCTAGAGGGTTGTTCTAGCCTCTGGGGGTCTAAGAGTTAGGTTATCAATATTGTAACACTCCAACAATATCCACCCCAACCATCATAGGAAGCTTTAGGAATCAGATACATTGAGATGAAAATGGAGCTTCCTTACTAACAAAGCTGAATCAAGAAGAGTGTGACTAGTACCTACATCCAACCAGGCTTTCTAGCTTTTTCTCCCAAAATTAAGCTTACCGATACCTCTTCAACAAAGCTGCTGGATACCTGCAGGGCAAATACCTTTCTGGCCTAGTGGCACACCCCATCTAATGTGGGAGGTTGGGAGGATTGAAATGATTTTTCCAGTACCATTCCCTCCCAAGAAGCAAAAGTTGCTCTTCCATGGATAAGGAAGAAAGGCAAGGTGATAAAAACAGTGCACCAAAGTCTTGAGGCTTTATAAATACTTTATTCACAAGTAAACACATAGTTTGTGTTTATTGGGCTTCCTAGAAAACAGAACTTGAGGCAAAGTCTAGGGGTTAATGTTCATGGGAAAGCTTACCAGGCTCTGAACAGCAGGAGTGAGGAAGGGAGGTGAGGCCAGGAAGGGTGGGAAGCAAAGACAGGGTTATGTGTATTGCCAAGAAAATACAGAACATGGGTTGCTCATTCACCTGGAATATCTGGGAAGAGTGTTGGGGCCAGAGAAGTAGGGTGAGCAGTTGCCAGCCATGCCTCTAGGCTCCTTTCCCATTTTGGTCAACATTTACCCCATGGGTAAAAACACCCCTGGTCTTGGTTGTGTGGACCAGACTCAACAACTGCTGGGAAGAAGGAGGGCTCCTTGAGTCCAGTTGGGCCCTGGAGTGATTGTGTCCTCACTCCCTGGGGTGGCTGCATCTTCACTCCCTGGGGTAGCTGAGCAAGATGGAGTAAAGACAGCTCAGGGACTCTAGAGCCACAGAAAGAAGTGAATCTACAGCTTCCCCAACTGGGAAGCCTGGCAAGACCCAGTCCTGGGAAGGAGTGGGGTTTAGCCTGTGCATGAAGGAGTGAAACTGGCTCCAGAATACTCATTTAGAAAGGAATCATCTTAACCGGGCACTGTGGCTCGTGCCTGTAAGCTTCAGCTTATGAAGCGGCTGGGGCTAGGGATCGCAGTTCAAGTCCTGCTTGGGGCAACACAGGAGACCTAGTCCCAAAAAAATAGCTGGGTGTGTGGTGCACGCCTGTAACCCCAGCTACTTGGGAAGCTGAGGCTGGGGATTATTTGATTCCATGGAACCCCAGCAACATAAGCCTGCGGTTCCATGGGCAAAAATAGCGAGACCCTATCCGGAAATAAAACCACACATATACAGTCAATTAATCTTTGACAAAGGGGCAAAAAACATACCCTGGAACAAGGATAGCCTCTTCAGTAAATGGTGCTGGGAAAACTGGATCAAAACTTGTAAAAAACTGGACCAGGATAACACCCTCACACCCTGTACAAAAATTAACTCAAAATGGATAAAGGACCTGGAAGTG
>PVHY01026412.1:0-17300 GCA_004024945.1 Uropsilus gracilis
CCCACCAGAGAGACACGTCCCTGGAAGATAAAGGCATTCACCCCACAGGTGCTTTTCTGCTAGATGGTGAATCCCCATCCTCCTACCCCACGTGCTCCACACCCCGGGATCTTGGGTTTCTCCTTCCTTACTGTCGCATTGTGACCATTCCTTACCAGGGTGTTTAAGGGGCCCGGAACCTCTGATAAACGCCTCCGCACATGCTCACTGAGTCCCGGTCTACGACTTGAGCCATCTCAATCTCTCCCGTCCATTCTCCTTTCTCCCACCTGCAGCTTCCAAAGCGCTTTCTCAAACAGTGACCCTTCTGTCCCCTGCAAGGGCCTTGGTGATGACATGCTGCTCATCGCAGTCATCTGGGGTCATCTCCCCATCCCAAGACCCTTAACTTAAATCACATTGACAAAACCTCTTTTGCTGTAAAAGGTGAAACCCTCAGGTCCCAGGGGGATTTGGACAAGGACATCCTTTTTGGAGGGGGTGGGGGGACATTATTCTCCTTACCACAACAGATTTTCCAGGAAAGATGCTAACTTTGACTTTAGACTCCAGGTGCCTGGAGAATATGGCGCATGTCATCAGGGATCCGGATCTGGAGACCGAGCTGGGTTTCAGCTTCATCCTGGAGTAGGGAACATGCATAGCACCGTCCCCTGCCAGGACTGCAGCAAGGGATAAGCAGAGCGTCGTCCTTGTCCCATGTTTGGTTTCGCTACGTCCGCCAAGGAAGCCACTTGTTTTAACATGCTTTATTAAGCCAGTTCTCAGGAGAGTCCTGTTCCTCCTGGAGTCTGCCTTTTCATCTCACAGAGACATAAACCCTCTGGCTGCATAATCTTGCCACATCAGGCAATGACGAAGCCAGTCCTAAGGGAACCGTGGGGCAGTTCAATCCCACCGTCTCGCATGCACGGCACGTTCAAGGTCGGGGCTTGAGATTGTCGTCGGCAGACGCTGCTCTCAGCGAAGAGGAGTTGGAGTTGGGAAATTGGGCGGTTTTCATATTATAACAATAACTTTGTGGGCTCAGATTCTACATGAGCTTCAACTTGACTCCCGCCTTTTATCAGGCAGGTGTCCTCGAGCCTCTGTGTCGGCTTCCCACAGCGACGGGCTGTCGCTACGTTACAGACACTTAGAGAGTCGAAGGTTTCCACGATCCCCTGAAGCAAAGCAAGTACTTGGTGGCATGAGCACCTCGGCTGCTGCCCCACGTGACAGTCACCTGCCACACGTGACTGTCACCTGTCACACAGACACACCACCAGCAATGTCCTCATTCTTCACAAAGTTCACTTCAGGATTGTGAAGATTCCCATGCAGGGGAGAAGAATGACATGTTCCCAGGATCCCGAATTCGAGAGCTGGTTTCTCTTTGATCATCATCAGTCTCTTCCACCTCATTCTTCTTCCTTCCCACACGGGATTCCTAGCAAGGGGTCAGTCACAGAAAGCTTGACCTGAGCAGGAGAGGTGCTGGATGTACAGTGGAGAGGGAGCGATGTCTTCTTTCCTCGTGGAGCTTGTGGGCCAGTGAGTGAGACAGGCAGAGCAGCCATCACTTGAGCAGACCACGTGTGTGTGACGACGTCCCTTTACCAGAGCAGCAGTGACAGTTTCAGACCCATCTCTCCAAGTTGCCCCCCCCCATCCATTATTCTACGCAACTGGCATTTGGGAAGATCTGGCTGTACCGAGGGGTGTAGCCCTAATTAGGGGTGACCAGGTCTTATTCACCCAGAGTTGAACGCATCAGCCAAAGACGCACAATCTGGCCTGAGATTGTACCGTCATCCTGAAATTGATGGTAATCCTGGAAAAAAAAAGGCTGTTTATTGATAGAAGATCAATAATGAGTATGGATTCTACACCGGGTGGTCTTGTTGCTGGAAAGACCAGGCGGGTGGCCTGAGACCAGGCAGGTGGGCTGTCACTGCCAAAAGCCAATAAGCAGAGATGGGCATGGCTTCTGGAGGCACTAATATCATTCAGCTCGATGGCCCTCGACAAGAGAACGGTGGCCTAACACCCTGAGACCATCCTGCCCTCTTGCCTGAAGGTGGCCTTTTACATAAGTCAGGCAAAGACAAAGCAGACAGCCCATCCCAGTAGACATTCCTGGGGTGCGACAGTCAGTCTCCAGAACGTGTGACCAGCCTCCCGGTCATCTTGACCCTGAGGCCTCCGATGGCGTCAGCGTCCGGCGCTCCTTCGGGCATTGTTGGGAAAGAGATCGCAGTTCAAAGCAAGATTCTAGTTTAAGGAAAACAGACTGCTCGTCATCTGGTGTGTCCACACAGCCTGGCGTGTACCCTTCCCTCCCTCCCAGCCCCCGGTCCGGCTCAGAATCCAATTCAGTGTATAATCAAGTCAGATGCTTTATGGGCAAGTTGCTGTGCAGTAAGTCATGGGAGAAACAGGTCCTTGTGGTGGAAACACAACTACGACCTGCCAACTTCAGAGGTGGAGACGCTGCCACGCCAGCCACACTCTGTGCTGGGAATACTGCGCTCTGCCAGTTTCCAGCTTCCCACCGAATTCAAACCCAGACTCTGGGAGATTCGTGCACAACTGGGTCTCTCCAACTGCCACGCTCTCAAATACACGGCACTCAGAGGCTCACACAGTTCTGGGTGCCTTTTCTCTCCATGGTGAGTGTGACTCTCCTCCCAGGCACCTGGGTGTGCTCTGCCATTTGTCATTTCTGATGGAAACGTTCACTTTGGTCCTTCCTGAGGCTGTCTCCCCTTCTCAGGGTGTGGGCAGTTGGGAGAGGCTCAAGTCCCAGGCCAAAGGCAAGGTGGCCCGCAGGCCACATCTTCCGTTTGCCCTGGCAGTTCTTTGCCCATTTCGACATCTACTTAGAATAATACGCCTGCCATCCTCCTGCCTGGCCCTTGCTAATAGCAGCGAGGCGCTGCGCGGTTGTGATGTGAGCGTAGCGAAACAGAATCAGTTTTTCTTCTCTTTTCACAAAAGGCGTCGCTGCGCGGAACAGCATAAATGGCTGTTTGCGCTGCCAAAAGCCAGAGTGGTGATTTTCCGCCGCTTCAGAACTCATAATGATGGGCCTGAGCCGTTGGGTATTTTTTAGATGAGACTCAACCCGACACCCAGAAACTGCTGTTCTCTGATGAGCATGCATCTCCTTTATGCAGAGAGAATAGACGCGACAGTCATCATGCGCAATTTTGAAGGTACCACGTGATCTGAATAGCTGGAAGACCAAAACGAACAGGGAAAAGGGGGATTTGAAGGAAATCTTCCTGCCCAGCTGCTAACGGAGCTTCTCTTGATAATGGAAACATTTGCGTTTTGTTCTTTGTGCTACTAGCTTTCATTTCAAAATAAAAAATACAACTGCTTTAATAACGGGAGGACGAGATCTCCAGGAATAAAAGGCAGGAGAGCAAGCGGAAAGTAGACACGTCTCCATCACCTCCGTGAAATTAAAGAGCCCCGGGGCCTGGCACGGCCTGGAGCCTGAGTTTGGGGATGAGCTGGGGCGTCTTGCTGGGGGCCGGATGCCTGAGGCGATGACCGGAGGGCAGCTGGTAGAGGACCTTCTCTAGGCTGTGCCAACGTCACCCTGACAGTCACTGCCGGCCATTTCCCTGCAGACGCTGGCAAGGCCAGGGGTGCCAGCACCCGCCATGGAGAGGAAGAAGGCAGTTCAAGGCGGCAGGCTCACACGCAGCCTTCCTTGCAGGAGGCTCTGACGGGCACAGGGTGAGGCAAGTGTCTTAGCAAGGGTTTTGTGGGGTCTTATCCGGAAGAGGCAGAAGAGCTCTGGGGGCGTCCAAGTTTGGGGGGGCGCGAGCCAGCATCAGAGGCCCCTGGGGGCCAGCAGGGGCTCGGGGCCCTGGAGCTGCAGGGTGCTGGCTTACTGTGGGCTGAGTGAGGGAGTCAGTCAGGCTTTTCCTCGTTGGCCTGTGGAGCCAGCACCTGGGGGGCTGCGTCTGCCCGTGCATGTACGGCCGGGGGGTGAGCGCATGTGTGGGTGAGCGCATGTGTGAGTGTGCTCCCCTCGGCCTGGGAGAGGGAATCACGGGGTGCAGAGAGCCCCGAGGGAGTGAGGAGTGGCCAGAGAAAGAGCGTGGAGATTCCTGGGGGTCTTGGGGGGCTCGCCTGTCTCCTGGGCACCCCACACCCGGCCCTGGTCCTAGCTCTGCCCTGCCCTCCCCTGCCCTGTCCTGCCTGATGTGTCAGTGTAATCAACGAAGAACCTACGCAGGTTGCTGAGCCTGGCACTGCCCTGAACACTGGCGATGAGGAACGCTTGGCATCACACTCACCAACAGGCAGCAGCTGTGGGGTGGAGGTTCATTTAGAGCCTGCGTAAGAAGCACTGAGCTTCGGGCCAGTCTCAGGGTGCAGTGAGGAAACAAGCAGGCCAGGGGTAATAACCAAGGTCACGCTGAGCTCATTTTGCAGTACAATAGGTACAGTCAGGGCAAAGGGATGGGTGCCCTGCTGGGGGTAGGCGGTCAGCGAGCTGGTCAGCTTTTCCCCTCCACCAGCCTCTGTGGCCAGCACCTGGCTCAGTGTTGCACTCTTCCCATGATGCATGCCTGGCCCAGTATGTGTGTGCATATGTGCATGTGTTCACATGTGCATGTGTTCACATGTGTGTGTGTGTTCTCACCTGGGCCTGGGAGGTGAGGCGAAGGGGGCGGAGTCACCCCAGGGGAGGGAGAGGAGAGCTCAAAGAGAGGGCGAAGGAGAATTAGACCTTGAGAGGAGACTGAAGCGGCTGTTTTTCTCTGCTGCCTGTTGCCCCTGTTGGTCATTACAAATCCTATGAAGTTGATTCCAAGGGCTCCAGCTTGCTTTAGCTGCCGGACTGGATGGTGACAAAAGGGTGAGGCTGGTAAGAGCAGGTGGGCATGTTGCCCAGTTACTCCCAGCAGCCGTGCCCCACCCTCCTCCCAGCCGCCAGCGCGGATGGGCTCACACCCAAATGCTGCCTTCCCAGACCCCTGGGGCAGCGCGAGCAGGAGGGAGGTCGCCCCTCCAAAAACCAAGCCGGTCCGTACATGTGCAAGCCTGGTCGTTGGTACCTGCAAGGATATGTTTGCCCGCGAGAGACATGCAAGACGGTAGGATACATAGAGCTTAGCACTGAATGAAGCCAAAATGTAAGACTAAAGACCACCCTGACAGAGGTTGCTGCCAAGGGTCAGGCCTAGATTTCGCTTTCCTGGCTAAAACGGCTTCCTGAGTCCCGGGAAGTTCCCGGAACAGAGGGGGGGGTTGAAAGTTCCCCGAAATCGGGTCCCCTGTACCACCAGAGAACCACCAGCCTATAAGAAACAGCCCCAAATGCTAATCTTAGTCAGGAGCCGGAGGCAGGCGAACCAACTGACAAAACCACAAGGTCTGTGAACTTGACCCTATATAAGCAACACTTAAATCCCATATCCGGGTCCTTGCTCGGAGCTGCTGCACTGGTGACCTTGGGCTCGGACCCTAGCTCAGCTAGAAATAAACACTTCTGCTTTTGCATCACAAAGTGTCTCTTTGTGGGGTTCTTTGGTGTGGGACCTCCAGTCCGGACTAACAGTATAACCAGTGACGTGCAAACAGAAAGAAAGCAAAGGTGGTGGCTGCAATATCTGTGGAAATAGGATGTAAAGCACAACACAGAGGAGCAGAGGATGTTTCACATTTGCATGCTGGTAAAAGACACAACAGAATAAGAAGCAGCTCCCACAAACATGAGCAGTAAACAATGCAACCTGGAAATCTAAGCTGCATCTGTTGGCAGAATGGCAGAAACATGAGCAAATCAACACAGTGGGGGGATTTTCCCTGAAAAGTAGTAGAAAAGAGGTATTAAAAAAAATAAAACAGGCGCCAAAGACTTTCGTAACACCACCAGAGATAGTGGACCTTTAGATGTCTGTCGGACTAAATACAAAATAAGCAAAGACTGCGTGTTCTTTTCAGCTCTAACATGGAAACACATGCATTTGATCATGCATGAAGTTCTAAGAAATTAATATTTATGTACTATACGCTTCAACCATAATGCCACATAACTATAAATTAAGAAAAGACTAGGTTTAAAATCCCAAATATTTGTGAGAATAGGAAGAAAATCATAAAGTAAATTAAAACATTTTAAACTGAAAAAGGATGAAAACAGTTCATTTGAAAATGTTAGGACATAGCTAAAGTCGTAGGTCAAGAACTGCATCACTTTAAATATATGTACCAGGAAGTAAGAGGATTTAAAATAAACTGATGAAGCTTTCACATCAAGACGTTTTCAAGAAGTCAAAACAAGCTGAGAAGAGAACCCCCCACAATAGCTCACAGAATAACACAGGTGAGAGCAGAGGTCTGTCAGGAGAACAAAGTAACAGAACAGACGAGACACAGAGTCAGAGTCAGAGTCTTGACACTTTGAAAAAATGATTAAAATGAACTCCAGCACGGCTGATGGGTCAGCCACAGTGGCGGTCACCACAGAGACAGGAGGACAGTGGAGACTCTGGCGCCCTGGACAAGGACAGTAGAGCGGCCACCTTGAAACTGCCCCTGAGAAGGAAAAGAGGGGCCTGGGCTGCAGCGAGGCTCCTGGTGGCATCCCCCACCCTGGCAGGCAGCCCCGTGGCAGGGAGGGGTGCTGTGTGTGGGCTCAGCCGTGAGACCCGCTGTGGTCAGCGGGATGCCAGCGGGCTACAGCAGCAGACAGGTAAGCTGTGCTTCCACAGGAGAGGCACAGCCAGGGGCTTCTGCTCAGGGGTGGTGTTGGGAGCTGTGCTCTCATTACTCTATTTCTGGCCTGCTCTGATAAGCTGCGGAATGTTTGCCTAATTGGTGTGGAGGGAAAAGCAGAAAGCCCCTGAGTGTCTATAAAGCAATCTTTGTGGAATGCCTCCTGCGGGTCACTTTGGCCACATTTGAGCAGTCTTAAACTTGCTCTAGCTGGTCTCCTAGTAAAGTTATGCTTGTAACCGTGTGAGCCTGGATCAAACCTTCTTTTGTTCCTGCTTGCTTCCTGTTGGGTAAAAAGTCTGGTATATAAATAATAAATAAATGAACTCAGTGCCACTGTCCAGAGAGAGAGGCTGTGAGCCCTTCTGTCTGAGTTTCGGCTCAGGGGTCAGTCGTTACCCTCCCCCTGGGGACCGTTTGATCATGTCGCTGCTGGTTTGTGATAGGCAGGGAGACAGACAAACGGGCCCGGGACCCCAGAACCTGCTGCACCAGACCTAGACTGGATGACCTGTTGACCCACAGACTCGGGAGCTCAGTGCCGTGTGGCCACCGTGGCTGGACTCCAGACTGAGTACCCCATTTGCAGGGCTGAGCGCCCCCAGGGTGAACACATGGGGTGAATGTCACCCCTGGGGCTGCTGCAGGATGGTTGCAGGATGGCTTTGGTGTTCCCCGAGTTCCAGTGCTCTGCGGGAGCCCAGACAGGGGCATGGGGTAAAGGAGAGGCAGCCCGGTGGGGCCAGGAGGAGGCTGCCCAGCCTGATGGGGCCAGACACAGACTGGCCATCAGGGTCCAGTCATGAACGGGAGTGCACAGGGCCCACATTGGAGGCCTGATGCTTCCTGAGGGCACAGAGGTGTGGATGGGGAGGGGAAGGGGAATAGAGGGAGGGGGATGGGAGGGGAGGGCAACTGACGACAGGCTGGCTGTGGTCACACTGCATGCACGCTCAACATCACAGCCAGCCTCAGTGTCTCTAGTCAGGCCAGAGTCTACAATTCAGCTGCTTGGGCGGGTCAGGAACCCAAGCCCCAGGAGGCTCAGGGCTTTTGTTCTAAGCCCGGCCAACAGAGGGAGGCAGAACCAAGCCCGGCAACCCACTCTGTGCCACGGGAGAGCCTGGCAGCTCAGGTGTCCAGACTGTCTTCCTGCTGCTGCTGCAGTTCCTGGTCAGTGTGAGGCGTCTCTCCCAGAGCTCCTCTGCTCAGGGAGTGGAGGGGGTCCATACCCACAAAGTGACTCTGCTCTCTGCTCACCGCTGTCTCTCTCATGCAGACTTTGGGACGTGGTGACTGTGTGAGTCTGTGTCATTGTCACTCTGTGCTGCACAAGTGGGGGGCATTGACACAGGTCCCGGGCTTTGCTGCATTTACTTACGATGAGGCCCAGGAGTGCTGGGGGCACGCGCCAGCCCCAGATGAGGGGAACCCTCCCAGGCACCACACAGCCAGACTGGGGGTGAGCTTCCTGGGCCCATTTCTTTTTTTATTTATTTGTATTGATTTCACATATATATATACATACATGTACATGACATCATTGTCTACCCCGAGGTTCTCCCACCACCTTGTCACCGGCAAACCATCACCTTACTCTCTTGTGCCCATCCCTCCCCCGATTTTACCTGCCCCCTCTCTTACTCTAGGTTTCAGTTTTGTTGGCAGCATTAAATTTTTCTTGCGCCATTTGTGTGTTTTCCCTCTATCCCTCATATAAGCGAGACCATCCGCATGTATCTCTCTTTATCTTTCTGGCTTACTTCCTCTAACATGACTCCCTCTAGCTCCATCCATGTTGCTGCGAATGACATAGCTTTGTCTTTTCTCATGGGTGAATAATATTCCATCGTGTACACAGACCACAGCCTTTTCAGCCATTCATCAGTTTGGGGGCTTTTTGGACCCCATTTCTGAGCCTTCCTGCAGAGCATGCGCAGGACTGACCGGGGGCCTCTCATGGAGAGTGTGCTGCTAAGTCCCGCTCTGTCCCTCTCCCAGGTGCACACGAACGTGCTCTGGTGACACAGCCACCCTGGGCTAAGGGGAGACACAGTCACGGGCTGCAGACGGTGCTCTCCGCCGAGCGGCCCCTCGCACCGAGGTGACAGACCTCAGGGCCGCAATCCCAGACTCAGCGCCGTGCCAGGACAACCTCGCACACGGGCTCCGGGACAAACCCCCCCTCCCCCCGCAAGCCAGCAGGGTGACACGCTTGTTTTGTCTGGAACAGGCATCTGAAGACGCCGCTTTCTGTGCAAAGTGAGCTGCAAGAGGTCTTTTCTCCTTCGCCAGTTGCTCATTCAAACTCTGGCCTCGCTTCACTAGCAGGTGACTCATCCGGCTCCATTCATGTGGGCATGACTCAGGGTCCCCGCCAGCCTTCCCGGCTGTCCTCAGGGTGACTCAGCCCTCGCAGCTCCAGACCAGGCAGGCAGCGCCTCGGGAGGCGGGCAAGAGGGGGGAGCGGGTCGGCTTCTGCCCTCTCACTTGTCATGCTGGCGCGGAAGCCCACGGAGCCCGCTCCTCCAGCTCAGGACCAGGCACATGCCCTCCTGTCCGGGGAAGCTTTGTCGTGACGGCCACCCCAGGAAAAGGACGCAGGCCAGCAGGGCATGTGGCTGCGTCTCAGCAACGGGGAGCCGGGGACTTCCAGCCCAGGGAGAGTCAGAACCAGCACAGGCAGCGCCTGGAGCTCCAGCCGGTGCCACTTTATCTCCAACTTGATTGACAAGGACACAACGGACTGGTCGGTGGTGACCACATGCGGCTCTGGGCCATGTATGTTGTGACGTGACTGCCACACCATCAGGCTGGGAGCAACATGGACACACCATCACCTGGCAGTCACCTCCCGTGCGTGTCAAGCGTGTGACACGGTGTCTCAGCCACACTTGTCACCCGATGCAGGCAGTTTATGGATCCCAAGGCCGATTTCTCATCCCCGAAGCCGTGTGCTTCCCGGCGTGTGTCCATGAGGCTTCCTGAGAGCCCGGCCCCGACTGTGGGCCTGCGGCGTGTCTCTGTCGGACTGGCTCATGGCCCCGAGCATTGCATCTTCTGGGGTCAGCCATGTCATCATGGTGACAGGATTTCCTGCGTTTTAAAGGCTGAATAATAGTCCATGGTGTATATGTCGCCGCGGGCCTCAAGATGCCCGTGTTCTATGGATCTCGGCTGGGGCCTCCAGGGAGGTGGCACCTATAGGGGTGACGTGTGTCGGGGTAGTGGCTCTGGGGAGGGACCCTTTTGGTGTCAGTTTTCACAGTTCACCCCGAAAGGGAACGGCAGTGTGTCAGACACACCACCAACAACTGTGGAGACGGAGCTATCACCTCTCCACCAAATATCAGTATCGACTACATTTTCTGACACCTTTCACACGTTCAATGTATCTGTATAAGTGTTTGTGCAAGCATGTGACTGAGTGTGACTATGCGAGTGACTGTGTGTGACTATATGTGACTGGTGAGTGTGGGAATGTGTGTGGGTTTATGTGAATTTGTGTGTAAGTGTGTGTTCGTGCAATTGTGTGACTTGTGACTGTGTGAGAGTGAGTATGCGAGTGTGTGACTGAGTATGTGTGAGGGTGTGACTGTGTGTGACTGGTGAGTTAGCGTGTGTGCGTGTGGATTTGTGTGTTTTTTTGTGCAAGGATGTGACTTGTGACTATGTGTAAGTGTATGTGACTGTATAACTGTGTGACTGGTTAGTGTGAGAGTGTGTGTATGTGAATTTGTGAGTGTGTGGGTTTGTGCAAATATGTGACTTGAGACTGTGTGAGTGTATGTATGTGACTGAGTGTGTGTGTGTGACTGTGTGTGATGGTGAGTGTGTGTAAGGATTGTGTTTGTGCAAGTATGTGACTTGTGACTGTGAGAGTGAATATGCGAGTGTGTGACTGAGTATGTGTGACTGTGTGAGGGTGTGACTGTATGTGACTGGTGAGTTAGCGTGTGTGCGTGTGAATTTATGTGTGTGCTTGTGCAAGTATGTAACTTGTGATTATGTGTGAGTGTGACTGTGTGACTGACTGGTGAGTGTGAGAGTATGTGGGTGGGTGTGAATTTGTGAGTGTGTTTGTGCAAGTATGTGACTTGTGACTGTATGAGTGTCTGTGAGTGTGTGACTGTGTGTGACTGGTGAGTGTGGGAATGTGTGTGGGTTTATGTGAATTTGTGTGTAAGTGTGTGTTCGTGCAATTGTGTGACTTGTGACTGTGTGAGAGTGAGTATGCGAGTGTGTGACTGAGTATGTGTGACTGTGTGAGGGTGTGACTGTATGTGACTGGTGAGTTAGCGTGTGTGCGTGTGGATTTGTGTGTTTTTTTGTGCAAGGATGTGACTTGTGACTATGTGTAAGTGTATGTGACTGTATAACTGTGTGACTGGTTAGTGTGAGAGTGTGTGTATGACCGTGTGTGATGGTGAGTGTGTGTATGGATTGTGTTTGTGCAAGTATGTGACTTGTGACTGTGAGAGTGAATATGCGAGTGTGTGACTGAGTATGTGTGACTGTGTGAGGGTGTGACTGTATGTGACTAGTGAGTTAGCGTGTGTGCGTGTGAATTTATGTGTGTGCTTGTGCAAGTATGTAACTTGTGATTATGTGTGAGTGTGACTGTGTGACTGACTGGTGAGTGTGAGGGTATGTGGGTGGGTGTGAATTTGTGAGTGTATGTGTTTGTGCAAGTATGTGACTTGTGACTGTGTTAGAGTGTGAGTATGCAAGTGTGTGACTGTGTGACCGGTGAGTGTGACAGTGTGAGTGTATATATGTAACTATGTGTGACTGGTGAGTGTGTGTGTGTGAATTTGTGAGTGTGTGGGTTTGTGCAAGTATGTGACTTGTGAGTGTGTGAGTATGAGTATGTGTGAGACTGAGTGTGTATGACCGTGACTGACTGGTGAGTGTGTGTGGATTTGTGTCTTTGTGCAAGTATGTGACCTGTGACTGTATGAGTGTCTGTGAGTGTGTGACTGTGTGTGACTGGTGTGTGTGTGAATGTGTGCTTGTGTGTGCCTGTGTGTGCACATTCAGACTCAGTCCTTCAAGGTGTGGCGGGACCCAGATCAGGACAGCCAGGTTCTCCTGAACAGGAGGCCCAGTGCCAGGTGGCGGCTGCGATGTGGAGGCCAGGCCTCGGCTGCACGCCAAGTGCGCGTCTCTGTGGAACGGTCACTGCAGTTGCTGGGAAAAGGACCCCCACCACAGAGCTCCGAGGGGCACATCTGGAAACACAGTGTCTCTTTGTGCTCGATGCCCGTGACCGGGATGGTTGAGAACTTGCGCTGCCCGTCACGACACCGTCAGGCTTGTCACAACACCGTCAGGCTCATCAGCACCGTCAGTTGGACGTGGCTGTGAGAAGCGGCCTCCTGGCTCTTTTCCTGACAACATTTTTTCCTGTTCTGGGTATTTAAATTTAAACCTTAGCTTGGGCGAAGCTTGACCCGTTTTACCTGTTCTCTGAAAGAGCAGCTTCTGGTCTACTCGGGAACCTTCTCTGCTTGTAAATCACTCCCGCCCGCCATTTCCCTTTAGTTCCTCCTCCCCAGGGGCATGAGGGCTAAACAAGGACAAGGCACAAAACTGCCTAAGCCCGTGTCCTCGCTTTCTCCCTTGGAGCTGATGCTGTTTGGGGGAGGGGACAGTCCTCACGCCCGGTCCCCTCTGAACCGCACAGGTTTGTGGACACACGGCTTCCATGTTCGTTGGCTCTGAAACCTCAGAGCGATGCCGGCGAGCTCTGAGGCCCGCGCTCGTCACCTGGGTTCACTGTGTCTCGGTGGAACCCGCTTCTTCGTGCTCCATCGGGGGGACACACAGGCCGTGTCCGAGCAAACAGAGTCGGGAAGGAGAAAACTACACGTCTCTGAATTTCCTCTTGTCTAGCTGGGCCACCTCTCCTGCATCTGGCCCTGTCTGGGCGCACGCGATGGGGTTACAGCCTCGCTTTGCTAGCTGCCCTTCGCATCTGTCATATTTCTCCGCATCAGCCTCCACCTCGCACACGGAGCTCAGCATCAGTATCTTCTCACACTGGATTGCGTTTTGCATCCATTAAAAATGGCCCCGTTTCCCCCATTAAAGAGTCTGCTTGGAATTCAATTTCTCTGCGACTCTATTTCGCGTTCTCCCTTTTATGAGCTCCCACTTGCACGCTGGGGATGTGCTGATCCCTTTATTTTTCATCTCTGCTTCTCCCCCTTTGGGTGTTTTTCTGCGAGTAGCTCGTCAGGGAGGAGCTCGGTATTTTAAGAAGCAGGTTCAGCGCCTTCCTCGTCCTGCCTGACGCTGCGGCTCCAGCTGTCGGCTCTGACGCGCCCTCTCTCCATCGCCCCTGGCCTGAGGGACATCCATGGTGTTTTCCCTTTATCTCCTGCGGTGGTTTGGAGCCTTCACATTCTAGACTCAGGCTATCCCTGCTTCCCAGGGTGCGTGGGCAGGACGCAGACCTGGGGGTGCCGGGGGTACTTGGGGGGAGCTCTGTGGGTCACACCCCACGGAGTCTCAAATCACAGCAGCATCAAAAGGTTCCTGAGAAGCTGAGTGACTGTGGGGTGGGGAGCATGTCTTTGTCACCCCGGGTTATTTGGGGGTGGGTGCACCCCATAATCACAGCCTGCAGTCTTCAAGATCAGAACTCCCAGAACGGTGGACAATCATAAGTTTCTGAGCCTCTGCTGCAATAGAGAGGAAAGTCCAGTCTCTGTTAACTTTCCTCCCTGTGGCCTTTCGGCCCTTAAGACTCGGGGTTCCCAGGAAGAAGAAGGGAGCACCTGGGAGCAAAGGGGTTCAGAGGGTAGAGAAGGGGGTGTGTTTGACCAGGAAGGGGGTAAGGGGAGGAGAAAGTCCTTCAGAGGAGGAGGTTGGGGGAGGGGCTGGAGAAGGGAGGTGACTTCCCCCCCCCGAGAGACCACGGGCTGCTGGCAGTGTGGAGGATGCTCGGGCTTCCCAGGCAGGCTGGACGGTGCAGAAGGATGGGCCAGGCAGGGCTCCTTCGGAGGGAGGGGCCACAGGGGAAGCCAGCAGCTGGGGGGGTGGGGAGGGCATGGCTGTGAGTGCAGAGACTGGAGGGCTGCGTGGGGAGGCTTGCCTCCCAGGTCTGTGGTCAAGCAGCCGCCAGGCCCTGCGGGGAAGGCGGCCGGGCAATGAAGCCCTCACCTATCTCTCCGCACCCCCATACCGGTGCCCCCACTGGCCTAAGCCGCCAGCAGCCAGGGACAGGGAGCCCTGTGGACTCTGGTCAGTTAGGTCCACTCTCCTCTCTACCTAGAGGCATCCTGCTAGGAGGAGGCCAGCGTCTCCGACAGAAGACTCCCAGGACACCCTTCAGGAGGACACTCCTGCGTGGGTCCCGCCTGGCTGGAGACGGGGGCTCACCAATCCGGGGGCTGAACCCAGAGCCCTGGAACCACGGGGGAAGCAGCACTGCCCACTCCTGCACTGTCCAGTCCAGCATGTGACTGCTGACTCAGACCCACAGGGACGTGGCCAACGTGCGTGAATCACTGGAATATTCTAAGGTTCCAGGGGCCGTGGACTGTCCGATGTCCACCCTCTGCCACACTCGAGGCCGCGACGTCCCTCCCGACCCTGCGCCCATCCGTCCTACGTCTTGACGACCAGCCGCGTCTTCGTTGGCGTGTCCTTCCCGCAGAGCCTGGGGTCTGTCTCTCTGAGGCTCTGCTGACCGTGAGCCGAGCTGGGGGCCCCCAAAGGAGCCGGCAGAAGGGGTGGCCGGCACTCACTCTCCATCAGACCCGCCTGATGACCGCTGCCCGCACCTGGACTCAGCAGCCGGAGGAACATGTGTGCTGCCGTTGCCGCTGCCCCACTGGCCAGGGCCCCGGCACCACCCTGACGTCAGCGCCTGTCCCGCAGGAAGGGCCAGCGCGGAGGCCCCAGAACAACCAGGACCTCCTGAGACGCGTCCTCACACGTGCCCCGGGCGAGCTGGGCCGTAGACCAGGGGGTGCTGGGACCCCATCAGCTCTCACGTGGGGAGTCGGCTGGGCGGTAGCTTTGGACACGCCAGAGCCTGGGTCCCACCCGTTGGTCCACTCAGAATCCCCAGGTGGGGGAGGGGGCGGGGGGGCATTTAAGGAACCGGGAGTTCCGGGTGCAGCAGGCCGGGACCGATCCCACCAGGCAGGGCGACCCCCTCCTCACCAGTCCCTCAGCTCTCGCCTGGGGGGAGGAGCTGTCGCGCACCGGGAGGCTGGAGAGCGGGCTGGCCGGCAGCACCCCCACCAGAGGGTCAGCTGGCCGACTGGTGACCAGAGATGGCAAGTCAGGAGTCACCGCGAGCCGTGGGAGCCACCACACGCGCGAGGTGAGGTGTGCACAGTGACCTCGGGGGTCAGAGGTGGGGGTGGGGGAGGGGTCTGCTGCTGGGGTATTATCCTCAGGCGCCGCCGTCATGGAGCCGGACTGGCCACTCAGCTCTCCGTCTCCATCTCATCAGCAAGGCGCCTTCTTGCTCCCAGCCGGGGGGCGATGCTGGTAGGTGCGCATCCATCTTGGGGTCCCCAGCACCCCGGTCATGCCCCCGACACCTGCTCACTGCCCCGGGGCGGTCAGGCGTCCTGCTCCCGCTTACTCGCAAGAGCCCTGAGGTCACTACCGTGTGCTCTGCCTTCCTCAGCGGACCCCGGTGCCCTGGGGCCTGGCGAGGGCATCGGCCAGCTCAAAGGGCTGCCCCCAGCTGAGGACCAGCTCCTACACAGTAGCCTCAGGTCCCTGTCCACGTCCAGCCACTGCCCGCCTGGCCAGAGTGACCAGAGGAAGACTCCTTGCCGCTTCCCTGCCACCTCCCCAGGCCCTGCCCACTCCTCGCCCTGGAGGTGGCTGGTGTGGTGGGCAGCAGGGAGGGGCCTGGGCAGGGCAGACTTGCCGGGAAGAGCTAAATGCTGCAGGTGTGACCAGCGAGGTTCGTGAAGGCCAGGGGGCGCGGGGGGGAGTGGGCTTCCGGCCACTCACACAGGCCCGGATGCCCCTTTGTCTGATGAATGGCCACCAGGGCCACCCTCCTCTCTCCTCCACGAGCGCGCAGACCTGTGCGAGCCATCACGACCGTGTTCCACGGAAGGGGGTTGATGGCCGCAGGCTCTGGGTCCACTCAGCGGCCAGAATACAAGGGGCGCGGGGGGCCCTGGCTTAGGGAGGAGGACCCTCCACATCCGGGCAGAGAGCGAGGGGCGCGGAGGGTCACCGGACAAGGGTCCCGCTGTGGCCACCAGCCTCCTTGGGGGCGAGGAGGGGGCGGCCTGCTGGGAGGCGTTTTCAGGTGACACTGCCTGGGAGGCCTCCTGTGACGTCACTGCCAGGCGGCATCGGTGATGACACATGGTGCCGGTGGAGTTTCCGGCTGGTGACGCCACGGGTCCCGGGTCCCTGGCAAATGACTGCGCCGGCCTGCGGCAGCCTGGCCTGCTGTGTCCTGAGGTCCATTTCGATGCTGACCCCGTTTATATGCGTCGATGACCTTCCCGGACCGTCACCGCGGTGCTGGGCCGCGGCGGTCGATGCGGGGGACCCAGGAGTCTCACGACTGTTCCAGAACCGGCGTTTCTCTCGCGCCTCCGCCAGACATGGACGCAGAGATGGGGGCCGCGCTTGTCTGCGCCGCCCGAGACGAAGACTGGGGGCAGCGCCATAGGGTGCGGAGACGCGGGCCGGAAGGAAAGGAGCCTGGCTGTCCCCAGGGACACCACTTCCCGCCGGATCTGGGCCTCTGGTTGGCCTAGGGACACCCGTGTCACCCCCCTGCTCCGCCCTGCCCAGAACAGGGCGCGGGCGGCACGTGCGCCTCCAGACGCCTGCTGGAGCTTCCGGCCTCCCCACCTGACACTTTCCACCCACTCCACCCCCACCCCCGTCGTCCTGCACCCCCGCACCCCCCTCACCCCCACTCTTCTGCTCCCCCATACCCACTAACACCCTCCCCGTCACCCCCTCCATCCCCGCCCCAGCCTGGCCTGGCGGGGTTGATGGGGAGCGGGGAGTGGGGGGTGACGGGCAGCTCTGCTTTGTCCAGGGACAGTGTCCACTGGGCCGCATTCAGCTCTGCCCACTAGGCAGCCGGCAGCCACGGCGCAGCAGGGGTGTCCACGCAGCGACTGGCCACCCGGCGGGCCTCGGGCAGGCAGCGAAGCTGTCCGTCTGATCTGACGTCTCTGCTGTGTCTCGGTTAACCCTCCCTGGTCCCCCCGGCTCTGGCCCTGGGCCGCGGGGTGGGCCGCCCTGGCCACTCACCTGGCACCTGCCTTCGGGGCCCTTGCCTCGGCACGCAGGGTGCCCAGGCCTCTCGATCCAGCCCCGTCACAGCCACGGCCTGCTCAGCCCCTGCCCGGCTGCCCGGGCACGGCCCCGGGTGGCTCCTTCTCGGGGGGGTGGGGGGTGCTGCGTCTAAAGCCCTCTCGGCCCCTGACCACACGCGGAGGCCCCGAGGCCCTCCGTGCAGGATTCATCGCCCCCCTTTCCGGGCTCAGGGTCTGATTGCACACGTGTCTGTGGCAGCAGCTTGTTCAGGGAAGTTGCTGCTCTTAGGATGAAGCAAGTAATCAAGCCTC
>PVHY01026413.1:0-17291 GCA_004024945.1 Uropsilus gracilis
TCCCTCTGTGTGGATCTCTCTCCATGGCTTCCCCAGCCCATGTTCCCCAGGCTTCCCTCCTGCCTTCCAGGCTGTTCCTCACCGTTTCCTCCCAAAATGTCGGGGTACATCAGCATCTGTGCAGGCCTCCTACACCCCTCCTACAGCCCTCTACACCCCTTCTCATACCATGACTGGTTCAAGCTCCTTTGACTAAAAAAAATCTCCAGCTGGGTGTGGCGGTGTGTATCTGCAATCCAAGCGCTGAGAGGCTGAGGCCAGGGATCACTTGAGTTTGAGGGTTCGAAACTACCCTGGGCAACATAGCGAGACCTGGTCTCAAAAACAAAACAAAACAAAAACACTTCATCATCCTTTATTACCCGGAATGAAATGACACACAGGTACGTATCACTCCCCGAAGGAAACTGCCCAGAGCCCTGACTGGACTGGCCATGCAGACACTGGACTGGCCATGCATCCTGCTTCTCCACTTTCCAGCGGGGACCGTGGGCTGCTTAATGGCCGGTGCCTCAGTTAGCTCCCCGGTGGAAAGGGGCCTTTCGCTCGCAGCACTTCGCCCAGCGCCGGGAGGATGGCGTGAGCAATTATTCATGAGGCATTGAGGACAGTGCCTGGTACAGGTTAAGAGCTAAATGAGTGTTGGTTAAACGTAAGACGATATTATTTCAGGTTGTAAACACTCTTATCGACCACACTTGGGGCCATAATAAAATAGCAGGGAGCTCGCACCTCTGCCCAGAACCCTCTGCGGGCTGCAGAGATTTGCCTGGGCAGTTCAAACAGCACAGGTGGGGGTCTCCAGGGGGGTTTCCCCAAGCGGATGCTGACTCTTCATAAGGTTCTGAACAAGACGGTGCTCAGCCTTCCCTCCGCTGACGTGGAAGCTGTATTTCTGGTGATCCTGTGCGCATTCTGATTCAGGACACCCGCAGAAGCCCTGAGCCAGAGGGGTCCTCTCTGCCCAGGCGTTTCCCAGGAAGAACAGCTGGCAGGTTGTGCAAGGTCAGGTGGCCGTGGACCATGCTGCTGGTGAAGCCTGATCTGCCCTCGGGCCCCCACTACAGGAAGGCCAGCTGTGCCCCAGCATCTTGGAAACCCACAAGTTCCCCCAGGCAACACCGGATGCCTCTGACTTCTATGCCCTTCTATGCCGGAGGGACTTGTCCACATCCCCAGCTGGTTCCCCTGTGACGCCCAGGTATGCTCGGGTCAAGTCCACATTCCGGAAACTGATGTTTCCTCCAATCCCTGCTCACCTCCCATAGATGCAGGTTCATACCCCTCCTCCCCCCATCTTACCCCTACCCTCAACTTCTGGTGTTCCCCAAACTGAACACACACACACACACACACACACACACACACCCCAGGCTGTTTATTTTCTCACAAGTCTTTGCTCCTGGGGTCTGCTCCCTAGAGCCCCCCTCTTTCACCTGGCTGGCTGCTTTGTGGACAAGTTGCTGGTGCTTTAGAACCCTGTTCCTTTCAGAGTCACCCCCAGACTCTGTAGGACAGTCTCTGTCCTACACAAGGCAGAGTCCCTCAGGCAGCAAGTGGGAGATGCACCGCTCAGAGCTTGGTGAATGCAGGGGCTGAGGAAGAAAAAGAAAGCCAGGGGGTCTCCCCAATATTCCAATTTGGTGAGTCTCCAATGAGGAGAGGCTGGCCAGATGGATTGGGGAGGGTGGCCTTGGTAAGACCTGTCTTCCCCCTGCCTGAAGATGGGCTGCATGCCCTTCTATAGTCACTAGAGGGCGCTCCAGGACAGGCCAGCCTCCCTCTGTCACCTGCCAACACCCTCCATGCCCTCTTGGAGGGTATCTACCCCGAGTTCCTGGGGGTCCTGTCAGGGTCTGGCCAAGTCCAGTGTCTCACAGACCCATGACGTTAATCCTCCGCCTACAGGATTTGCAGGTGGTGGGGGCTTTTTTGAGGTAGAAAGGGGTGGGGCAGAGTTGGGGGCTACCGTGCTGCCAACCCACACCCCAGTTGGCTTGCTTGCTTACCAGGTGCCCAGGGGGGAGGGGGGGACAGGGAGTGACTTCTCTCAGGTCACACCACTGTTGGAAGCAATGTTGATGTTTCCTGCAAAAATTTGGGCTGGAACGGGGGTTCCCGTGAACCACCTCCCAACATCACCCGGGGCCCAGGGACTGGGTGGCAGCCTCCCAGGAGGGACTGTCCAGAGGCGGAAGGCAGCCGGCCAAGCGCGGGGAGCAGAGAGGTGGCCCAGCAGAGGCTGAAGGGAATGGGAGTCTTTGGGGGAGCTCCTAACTGAGGGGAGCCAGCCCTGGCAGGCCACATGCAGGGCAATGTCAGGACAGCCTGGCATTGGCGAAGGAGCCTGCCAGATGCAGAGGGGGGTGGCAGAATCACAATTTGGGGCGAAGCGATTGGCCTCTCTCCTCGAGTCTAAATGGCATGAGCCTTTACATTTTTATGAAAACCAGAACTGAATGACCAGTGGAGACGCTGAAGCTTGAAAACCATTTCCTCTCAAATGTGATGGAAAGAGCAAATCAAGTCCCAAGTCATGCTAACAGGGATTTAATAACCTGTAACGAAACGTGGCAGCCGCCCCAGCTGCACTCACCTAAGCTGCCTCCTGGCGTGAACTGAGGGGATTCGCTCGGAGCCCCCTTAGAATAGCTCAGCCCAGGGGGAGCCAAGGCCGCAAAAGGGGTGGGGACTAACCCCAGGTCCATTGGAATAGACGGGACCCTCAGGCTTGGGCTTCTCTGTACACACCGCTGGTCTACACACATTGCACACCCCCCACACACACACACCCCTATGGTGCCCACGAGCTTGCACATGGGTCTCTGACTCACCTCCCGGCCTGGCAGGCACCAAACTCACCTAAGGCCCAGTCACGCCTCTATCAGGAATTGGGAATGTGAGATGGCGAAGTGCTGCCCCCTAGGGGACATCCGGGACATCACGCCCTGTGGGCAGAGCCATGTTTGAGCCTCAGCAAATGACCAGGCCCGGGGAGCAGCCCAGCTCTCCCTCTCCGTTTGCCCAAACAGCACTGTGCCAACGGGTGTCAAGGCTGCTGGGGGCAGGAAGGACGACAGGAAGACGCAAAGGGAGAGCTTGGCTATTTGTGAGACTTTAGGAGTCTTTCCTGCCTTCATCTGACATCTAATGAAAACCTCCTGCAATCAGGCTTAAACAAAGGCGTGGCCTCTGCCCCACAGGGACAGTCTTGGGGGTAAAAGGACACGCCCAGGGCTGAGCTGTCCCACTGCACCTCGTGACAGTGGCTGGGGGGCTCTGAGGAACCTGCGTCCATCTGGACTGTGGGAAATGGGCCAATCTAATTTTTCTTTCCACCTCAGTTTCCTCTTCTGAGAAAGAGCCCCCCTCCCAACTCCCCGCCACTTGCTGGGTTTGTTATTAGAAGAAAACAGGAGACAGTTGTGCCTGAGGTTGGTTTGTTTATTTTAGAGACTGGGTCTTGCTATGTTGCCTGAGGTAGTGTCAAACCCGTGGACTCAAGCCATTCCTGGCCTTGGCCTCCCAGCGCTGTGATTACAGGCACGTGCCACCACGCCCAGCCTGTGCCAGAGGTTTTGGAGGGGGAAGGAAAGTTTTAGCCCACTGAGAATCAGGCATTTATTAGGTACTGGCTGTGTGCCAGGTCCCTGATAACGGGAATGCAGATAAGCGCACAGACCCTGGAGTGGGTTCAAAGCCTGCTTTGCCAAAACAAGCTGTGTGAACTTGAGTAGATGCCTTCACCTCTCTGGGCTTCTACTTTATCTCTGTTTTTATTTTTTATTCTTTATTACTATTATTATTATTTTTGAGACTAGGTCTCGCTACTTTTGCCTGTGGAATGGCAGGCTCACGTTGCCCGGGGTACCACAGACTCAAGCAATCCCCAGCCTCAGCTTCCCAGGAAGCTGGGATTACAGGCGCGTGCTACCATGCCCAGCTATTTTTTTTTTTTTTTTTGGAACTAGGTCTCACTACGTGCCCCTAGTGGGACTCGAACTGCGATCCCTGGCCCCGGCCACAGCTTCCTAGGCTGCTGCTTACAAGCTTGTACCACCATGCCCGGCCTTCCTACTTATTATTGTTACTGTTATTGTTATTATTACACATTTGCAAGTCTTCAACACTCACTGAGCACGTACTAGGAGCCAGACATGATTCTCAGCACGTTCCAAATTCAGACTTGCTCAATCCTTCTCACAATGTTATAATCACACCTGTTTTGCAACAAAGGAAACGGCAGCACAGAGAGAGGCAGGCACTTGTTTAAGATCACACAGCAGGGAGGAGGCAGAGCTGGAGCTGGAACCCAGGTTTATAGGCCTCTTTAGATCTATCTACAAGACATGCACTTCCCTTTATGGTTCAAAGTCTTCCCCTCTCCCCAGCAGCAGCCCCTATTAAATAAATCATCCAGCAACGGCTTCTAATTCCCAGACTTAGTTGCAAATGAATTATTGATAGTGTAAGGCCTGCAAACTGCAGCCTGGGCCTCATTACCCAAGAAGGGCCTCCTGCCCACAACATACTACCTCCTCCCCTGGGCCTGGGGCCTGGCGGGACCGCCAGAAGCAGCCAGACTTGGAGGGTTGGGGGCTCTGGGGAGAGGGCTTTCTTGCTCTGACCCCCCAGCATGGCTTTCTAATAAGCTCACAGCCTGGCATTGCCAAGAGAACAGAAGCTCTGGAATCACCAAGTCCTGGTTCCTGTTCTGGCTCAGCCCTGGTCTGCTGTGTGGCCTCGGACAGGTGGTCTAACCTCTCTGAGCCTCTGGGAGAGGCTGGCAGGCTCACCCACATGGTAGGGGCTCAGGCCCCCATTTTGTGGTTCTCTTATTCCACTTACATGCTGAGGCTGTTCTGCCCAGCCAGGCCCCGTGCTGGAAGCTGGGGTATGTCCTGTTTCCTTGGCTCCTTCCACTCCCAGCATTCACATGAAACCCTGGGTCCTGCCAGAGTCTAGGGTCTGGTTGGAGGGGCTTTTGGGTGTTCCAGAGCCCCCGCCAAGGCCAATTACCCACCCCAGCTACTGGGAAACTCAGCACCCTGGCTCATCCTCTTCCAGGCTGGCGGCCGCCAGCCCAGCCTGAAAAGGAGCCACAGTCCCCACAGACATGGCAGCTCCTGGTACCTCTAAGGGCCCCTGACTGCATGTGACTGCCAGCCAGCTTCTCCCTCTGCCCAGCCCTGCCTTCCTGCTTCCTTCTGGGTGTCGCTGCTGCAGGCACATCCAGCAAGCACGCATGGAATCTCCCAGCTCAGCATCTGTTTCCAGGAACCCAAAGGAAGATGCTCGCCAGACAGAGTCCCACCTCAGCATTGCATGAAACCCAACCCAGGGAGCCAATATGCAATACTGTCTTCACACCGAGGCCTGACGCCAGTCACAGGTTTAGTCCTGAGTCCAACCACAGTCTGAGCCCTAGTCCTGGTCTATTGAATCCCAACCCTGATCCTGGTCCCAGATTGAGTTCTGAGCCTAGTTGCAAGCTGAGCCTCGATCCTGCTCCCAGACTGAGCCTCGATCCTGCTCCCAGACTGAGCCCCGATCCTGCTCCCAGACTGAGCCTTGATCTTGGTCCAAGACTGAACCCTGATCCTGGGGACCAGTGCATTGGAATCTGACTTAGTCTGAGAACAGGACCAGATTAAATCCCACCAGAGAAGACTGACTGATGTCCCAGTAAGCTGGGCCTTTTTTAGAAGCAACCAAACAGAATCTTCTTTATGGAAGTACCAAGTCTAAAAGGAGAATGCAAGAACGATCATCATAGCTTTCATGTCCTGAGCAGGGACCATGTTCTGGGTTCTACTTCATGCCCAGTTGCCTTCTCAGAACGACCTCCCAGGTTTCTCTTACCACCCATTTTACAGACGAGAAAACTGAGGCTCAGGGGCTAAAAACAACTCATCTCAGCTGGGGCAGAAGCGCTTTCAAACCTGTGCTTCTGCAGGCTGAAGGCTCAAGCAGAGGCTGATCTCGCCGTTGCAGCCCCTGGGTCACCTGAACTGGCCATCCTCTGAGTCCTGAGCCTGCAGGGCAGCCGTGGCTTGTGTCCGAGTCTGTCGCTGCAGCCCAGCCCACCGTCAAGCTGGCTGCTGTTCCCTTGAGTCCTCCCTTTCATATTTAACTTCCACACCCATGTGCCAAGGCAGGCATTCCTACTACAGTCAGGCCACGTGTGGGGAAACTGAGGCCAGGAGAGGCTCACAGAATTTAGACTCACCCCCTGAACCCCTGATACCGAGTTTCTCATACTCTATTCATGGGGAGATGAAGACCACCTCTAAGAGATTGAACATACATGTCCCCCTAAAATTCACATGCTAAAACCTGTTATTAGGAGCTTGAGCTTTGAGAGGGAGCGAGGCCGTAAAAGCAGAGCCCTCACGAATAGCATCTGTGTCCTTACAAGGAAGCCCTTTCCCTGGTCCCTTCCACCGTGACAGGTTATAGCGAAAAGATGGCTGCCACCAGACTCCAAATCTGTCTATGCCTTGGTCTTGCGCCTCCTGTCCTCCAGAACTGCAACAAATGCATTCTTATTTATAAGCCACCCTGTCTAAGGTATTTTGTTATGGCAGCCTGAATGGATTAGGCCAGCTACCTGCCCCCATCTGCTCCACGCTGCTGATTCTCCCATGCTTGCACCCATCCATCCATTTATTTCCATCTGTCATCCATCCATTCATCATCCATCCATCTATTCATCCATGCACTCACGCAGCCAGTCGGCATCCATCCATCCACCCACCATCTTTCCTTCCTTTCATCCCTCCATCTACTCATCCACCCATCTGTCCATCCATCTGTCCACCCATCTCTTTGTCCAGCCACTCACCCAGCCAGCCAGCATCCATCCATCCACCCACCGATCCATCTTCCATTCCTTCCTTTCATCCATCCATCTACTCATCCACCTATCTGTCCACCCATCTATCTGCCCACCCATCTATTTGTCCATCCATCTACCCACCCACATGCCCATCCATCCTCTACCCACCCAACCCCTGCTGTATATGTTCATCCTCTGTGTACCAGCTCAGGGCTGGGTGCTGGAGAAACAGAGCTCACCCCAGTGGCATGTACAGGTTGGCAACAAAGTCACTTATTAAACAAACACACCCACAACAACTGAATGCATCGCTGTTGTGCCAAGTGCTGGGAGCGAGTGGCCCAGGGTGTTGTAAGTGGGTATAGCAGAGACTAGCTCTCTTGGGAGTATTCTCTAAGTCCCCAGGGGCTGATGGGCATGAAACCTGCTGAGAAGCCCCAGAGTCTGGGCCCCAGGAGACAAAGCTGCAAGAAAAGCATGGCTATTACCCCAGAGGAGCCGGCTGGCTTGGTGAGGCTGCAGCCAGCCCACCCAAGCCCTCCTGCCTGTGGGGTTGTCAGGACCCAGCTGCGTGAGAGGTAGGTGACAGGGACAGGGGCGTTTTGAAAGTCTTCCCCAGATTCTCTTTGCAAGCCACCCTAGCTGGGGCTGGGAGCCTGAGAACCCTGCTGCTGCAGGAGGCACAAGAGAGGTCACTTCAGGAGTAGGGAACAGCATGTGCATGGAGGTGAGGAACGCAAGGCAGACCCGGGAAGGTGGAGTCGAGAGAGACTAAGGGGGAGACACAGGGTCCTGCTTGGGGATGTGGTGGCTTCCCGGGCCTGGACTCCCCTGTGCACAGCGGAAATGAATGAGGCGTGATGGGTGCATGAATGAGAGAAAGGGTGTCGCGCGAGCAAGGTATTGGAGGAGAGACAGAGGGAGCGGAGGTGAGAGGGAGGTCTTGGGGGCGTCAAGAGGGGGAGGACTTTGTCCCTGGTTCTGCCTCCAGCTCCCAGGAAAAGGGTCCTTTTCCCTCCTCACAGTCACCTGAATGTCTTGGCCAAGCTGTCACCTAGCAACCAAGTCCCACCCTCACCCCATCCCTGCTTCAATGACCAGAGCTGGGATGTGGCCCAGGCCTTGCCCTGGCAACAGGGATGGGCTACCACTTACAGGGAGGGGGGTAGGAAGAGGGACAGAGGCCAGAGAGATGGGCCTGCGTGGACCTGAAGGACCCCGAGACCCGTGAGGAAGGGCCCTTGAGACCAACCATGTCTAGGTTCTGAAGCCCCTGCCTGGTGCGGGGGAGGTGGGGGGTGGAGATGCTCGCTCAGGCCTTAAGTTCAAAGTCCTGGGCCCGAGGAGGTGATGGTGAGTCACCTCCCTTCCTGAAGGCGCGACCTCCCTGCAGAAGGAGGCAGGTGCCCACTCCCAGGAAGGACAGTGAAGCTTCGAGAGCCGGATGGGACCTGGGAAGGCTTTGTACCGGGCTATTTCTGTAAGCGAGGAGCGCAATCTGTCTCCGAGGAGAAAGCAAACCCGGAGGCTCGCCACCGCTCCAGGCAAGGGAGAGAGGCCCTGCGTGGGAGGGCAAGGCCGGAGGGCTCCCAGAGGAGGTGGCGGGGAGCAGGACCAGCCCCAGCAGAGGCAGCAACCCTGCCAAGGCCGCAGGCCCCAGACGGAGCCCACCCAAGCCCCGTTGCCACCTCTTCAAGCTCCGGTTACATTTGTCCCCACAGCCTCCGGGAGGTGAGAATAAGGCTTCTGTGTGGCGAGGCAGGTGCGGGCACTTGGCGGAGGACCTCCGGCCAGCGGGGCAGAAATCAGGCTGCCTTCCCGCCCGCTCGCTGGGTGGAGCGAGAGCCGGGGGCTAGAACGCGCCACCTCAGGGTCAGGGCAGGGGCCGCCCCCGCAGGGCCGGCACTGAGGTGGGGCAGAGGGCACTGGGGAGCCATCGATGGTTCCTGAGCTGGGAGAGGAAGGGCCCAGGCTGGGCGCTCAGGTTCCTAGGTGCGTCCGGACCCAGCTGTCTGCACCTCCCACACCTGCCCCCCTCTGCATCCACCCACCCCCGCCGCTTCTCAGCCACACTGAGAAGCCATGTGTGACGGAGGAGAATGTAAAAATATATATGCAACGGAAAACAACAACGGCTGACAGAACACAGCTATAAATACCCCGGCGGGCGCGGAAATGTTCCTCCAGCCCCGCTTCCTGCCGGCTGAGGAGCAGGCCGAGGAGCGGGGTGCGGCGCCTGGCAGGTGGGGTGGGAGCATGGGGAACGGAAGGAAAAGGGGACACGGCCGCGTGTGGCCTGACTTGGTGCAGGGCCACACAGGGCTTTGCAAGCACCGTGTCTCTGGGTCGTCACAAAAGCCGCCGTGGTCTCAGGGGAGGAAACTGAGGCACAGAAAGGGAGGTCAGCTGGCCAAGGTCACAGAGGCCCCCCCGCAGCTGTCCGGAGGAGACAGCCAGCTCCAGGCTCTGCCCCCCTGGATCCTTGTCCAGATCGGAGAGAGCGTCAGACTTCCGGGCACTCCCTTATTCACATACCTACCATGTCTCCCCAGTGCCCTTGAGACAGAAAGACCAACCTCGCCCAGGCCTTCAAGGCCCAGTGATCTGGCCTTTGCCTACCCTGGTGCTGACTGCCCACCACTGCGCTGGGAGCTCTGAGCGTCTCTCTCAGAGTCGCTTCAGGGAGGAGAGCTCTGAGCCACCACACCTACTGTTCCCTTTTTAGCTATGCTGTTCCTACCCTGGGGCCTCCGTTTAAGCACCATGCCCGCTAGGAAGGGTCTCTGGCCTCCTCCGCTGGCCGGATCCTCTGTGCTGCTCCTGCAAGTTTGAGGCTCAACTGTAAATTGTGGAGACACAGCAGGGGTCACAGAGAGGGTGACCAGGGCGGGTGCCACCCACGCTTCCTGGGTGTTTGCCTGTCAGGGGCCCCATGAGGGTGAAGAGGATGACTGACAGGCAGCTGCTTCTGATGGGTGGGCAGGGCTGGGTGTCCCAGGAGGGCAGAGGTGGCGCCTAGGCACAGCTGGGGGGGGGGGCGTGATGTGGGACTCGGAGGGATGCCGGGCGCTCAGGGCACCAGGCCCATAGGGAAAGCTGGACCAGGAAGAAAGATGAAAGTGACTCCTGGGGCCACTGCAAGGGGAGCTGGGCACCGCTGAGAAGAGGAACGGGGACCCCACCTCGCACCCTCATCATGTTCCAGATCAGCTTTCCGCGAGTGTCAGAGCCGGTTGGTGGCTCTGGCAGGCATGGGGCGCAATGCCAGGCCTGCCCAAGGGGCGCTGTTCACCCGCAGACCTCCCCTCTGACGGACACTGCCGGAGAGAACTAGGCTGTGAGCCACGGCTGTCATTTTCTTTCTTTTTTTTTTTTTGGAGACCAGGTCTCGCTATTTTTGCCTGTGGAACCGCAGGCTCTCGTTGCCCAGGGTACCACAGACTCAAGCAATCCCCAGCCTCAGCTTCCCAGGTAGCTGGGATGACAGGCGTGCGCCACCACGCCCAGCTATATTTTTGGGACTAGGTCTCACTTTGTGCCCCAGGCGGGACTCGAACTGCGATCCCTGGCCCCGGCTACGGCTTCCTAGGCTGCCGCTTACAGGCAGGCACCACTATGCCTGGCTCTCGTATCTGTCATTTTCAACCTTGATTTTCTAGTAGCCACTTTTTAAAAACTATGAGAAACCATTGAAGTTCTTGCCAATGTTTTCCTTAACCCAGCCTACCCCGGGACTTTTCTGTATGGGATTGGGATAAACAATGACTGGGAGATTTTGCTTCTTTTTCATGTTGATGCTTCAAAATCCTGCGTGTATTTGATGCAGTGTATTTAAGTTAGATGAACCGCTTTTCATGACCCGACAGCCACAGACAGCTACTGTGCTGGATAGCACAGCTCTAGACTAGACTCTCCATGATTATCCCCACCATTCTTTTTTTTTTGAGACTAGGTCTTGCTTTGTTGCCCAGGGAACCACAGGCTCATGCTGCCCAGGGTACCACGGACTCAAGCAATCCCCAGTCTCAGCTTCCCAGGTAGCTAGGATTACAGGTATGTGCCACCATACCCAGTTATTTTTCGAGACTAGGTCTCGCTATGTTGCCCCCAGCGGGTCTCGAACCCATGGACTCAAGCAATTCCTAGCCTCAGCCTTGCTTCGTAGGCTGTGATTAAAGGCACCTGCCACCATGCTGGTATCCCCACCATTCTTATTACCAGGGTCTGACACATAAGAGATAGTTATGAAAGGTTTGTTGACTGACTGACTGACTAACTAACTGAATGAATGAATGAGTGAATGAATGAATAAATGAACCCACAGTCTGAGACTGTTAGATCCCAACCACATTTTCAGCATGGGCCCTGGGGAGAACCTAGAAATCAGTTCTAGTCCCTCTGCAACCTCTCTCTGCCTTTCCAGATGGAGGCCTCCTCTCTCTGGGCCTCAGTTTCTGCATCTGTGAAATGATCTGAGGGATCTGTGATTTCTCTGGGCTCTCGTGTGGTCCCTCCACCCATGTGTGACAGAGGAGCTCGTGAATAGGCCTCTGGGTGACCTTCTGTACAGAAGTCGGGTGCTAGAGGGGGAAATAAAGGCCCCATTTCAGCACACAACAGCCTTGGCATGTGGGACAAGTTCAAGGTGGGTAGGCGGGTGTGGCCACAGCAGCCGTGGTCACCTCATGTTACTCAGAGCTCAAAAGAGAGCGGAACAGACTGTTCCCTTTGATTCTGCAGAAGAGGAAAAGGGAACCCGAGAGATATGGCAAGATCAGTCTGAGGTCACACAGGGAACAGAGCAGAGCTGCCCACCACCCTGGGCCTCTGTTTTCCTCATCTGAAAAATGGGCACACCACCTGCCTTTCTCCCATTCAACACCAACGTGCCCCAGATCCAGGTTGGACTCCTTTCCAGCCCTGTGATCTTCAGCAAGACACCTGACCTCCATGTCCTTATGTGGAAATGGGGGTGACACAACGCTTGCCAACTCCCTGGGGCCCTCAGGAGAGAGTACCAGGCACCTGCCACGTGTTAGATAAACCCAAGATTTTATGATCGGCCTCCACCACGGAGTTGTTCTTCAGCTCCACGAAGGTGAGGCGTGTGACCGGTGTTTGCATGCTGTAAAGTCTTTTGGAGAGGCCAGCTTTTTTGGCTGCACAGCCTGTCGCCACTGTAAGACGCGCTGTGACTTGCAAGCATCTGTGAATGCTGCATTGGGGAAGCTACTGTGGATGAGCTTTTTCATCTTTGGAAAGGCCCTTCGAAATCCTAACTCCCCCTGGAGATGGTGGAGCTCTCGGTGAGAGCCTTCCAGACTGCTGAGTGCAGTACTGGTTGGAGACAAGTGACCTTTCCAAGACAGGGGGAAGAAGCAGGGTGGAGGTAGGTGGAGGACGCAGCCACACTGAGGATGGGAACAGCTGCGTTTCCTCCCTGCTCCTGCCCCGCCCCTGCCTGCTGGCACAGACATTCCAGCCGCCCTGCAGATTCCTGCGAGGAGCCTCTCAGGCCACGGAGCCGACCTATGTTGCTGACTCAGCCCAACAGATGAGTTCAGCTAGAAACCACCCATCTTCCTCGCGTTCATGCTCTGCCTTTTTTTCTTTTTGCTCCCACAAAGGCAATGAACCTGGCAACCTTTATTTTTATTTATTTTTTTTTTTTTGAGACTAGGTCTTGCTACGTTGCACGGGTTAGTCCCGATCCCGCAGACTCAAGCAATCCCCAACCTCTGCCTCCCAGGTAGCTAGGATTACAGTCACCTGCCACTGCGTCCCACTGCTTTTTCGAGACCAGGTCTCGCTATGTTGCCCTGGGTAGTCTTGAAGCCATGAATTCAAGTGATCCCAAACCTCTTGCCTCCCAGCACTTGAACAACAGGCGCACACTACCACACCTGGCTGAACCTGGCAGACTTTAAAGGTTTCCCTGTGGGTGGCCTCGGGGGTCAGGGCTGGGGAGGCCTGGGGAGGGCAGTTGCAGCCCTACCTACTGACCTGGCTCTGAGGCCCAGACGTGGGTGCCCGCTTGTGATGACTGAGAGGAGGGGTCCACAGGCTGAGGGCCTTCCAGTAGCCATCAGGCAGTGCAAAGGCTCTGGGCTCTGAAGTCCTTTCCAGGCTCTCTCACCTGTGACCTGGGGCAAATGCCTTTCATTTTCTGAGCCAGAGCACAAACCATCCCCTTACCCCCCTAGGCCCTAAGATGAACTGACAAGGCTCTTCTGTGTGTCTGTCATCCTGTGGCTTCTCTGCATCTGCAGGCTGTGGCATTAGAGAGGTTGATGCAGTGCTGAGGGTGGGGGTTATAGACCAGAAAGACCTGGACTTGGGCCATGTGACTTTCTGCAGGTCACATCCCCTTTCTAGACTTCCACTTTCTTGTAGACCAGACCTGGTAGTAGCCACTTGCAAGTGGCCAGTGAGGATGTGAAGACAGGTCGGGTGTGGCACAGCTGGCACACAACCTGGTGCCCGGTCAATGGTAACTGTGACCTTCCCCCCAAAAACCTATTTGGGGGGCTTGTACTCCACGATGCCAGGCACCGCTGCAGCGATCTGATAAGACATCTGCTTTCCCCTGCATTCCAGCCTGAACCTTCTAGCCCTGGAGTCTCTGCCAACATGCCCGTGCCACACAGCCGTGCGAAGAGCTAAGCGCCCTTTGCTTTGGGTCTCACGGGCAGCGGGCCCCAGACAGCCAAGTAGCCGCCTCAGGCTCCCACCGCCCCGTGCCAGGGCGGCCTGCCTGCCCGCTCAGCTGGCTCCGCCGCCTCGTCACAATCCTGCCTCCTGCCTGAACGTCCTCTCCTCTCGTCCTGGTGGGAAGCAAGCTAGCGGTGGAGCTCCTTTTCCTGACGAAAGCCAGGTTCCCGGAACTGAGGTGGAGGTGGCTTTCTTCCCCGAGATGTGCCAGGACCCTTGTTCACTGTCGTCTCCCCAGCTCCCGTGGGCCCCTGTGGGCAGGTCCCAGGTGAGCAGGTGGATAGGAGAGTGCGACGGAGGCCACGGGCCCGGGGGCAGAAGAGCAGGTGCCTTCCCGTGGTGACGGGCACCCCCTCAGCATGTGGGGTCCATTCTGTGGTGGTGGAGAAAGTGGTGGCAGCAAGGCCGGGCACGGTGGCTCGTGCCTGTAAGCTTCAGCCTATGAAGCGGCCGGGGCTAGGGATCGCGGTTCGAGTCCCGCCTGGGGCCCGTAGCGAGACCTAGTTCCAAAAAAATAGCTGGTGTGGTGGCGCGTGCCTGTCATCCCAGCTACCTGGGAAGCTGAGGCTGGGGATGGCTTGAGTCCGTGGTACCCCGGGCAACGAGAGCCTGCGGTTCCACGGGCAAAAATAGCGAGACCGAGTCTCAAAAAAAAAAAACAAAAATAAAGTGGTGGCAGCAGAGGTGACTTCCGTGCCCCCTGACCCCCGGGGGAAAGTCCAAGCTGAGTTAGGTTTGGTTCAGACCCCACCCCACACCAGCATGCCTAGGGCGTCTCTGAGGGTTCTGTGAATATTAGCACTTGCAGGGGGGTGGGGAGTTTCCTTAAGGTCTGATCCGCTCCTATCAGCACCTGACTCCCTCCTCCAAGGGGCACCCGGGTGATGGAGAGACAGGGCAGGACCAGTCGCACATCAGAAGGCCCTAGGCAGTTTTTAAACTCCTAGCCGTATGGTGGCATACGCCTGTAATCCAAGCGCTGGGAGGCAAGAGGCCAGGGATCGCTTGAGTTTGTGTGTTTGAGACCACCCCGGGCAACATAGCGAGACCTGGTCTCTCAAAAGCAGCCGGGCGCTGTGGCGGGCGCCTGTAATCCCAGCTACCTGGGAGGCTGAGGCTGGGGATTGCTTGAGTCCACAGGATCGGGACTACCCCGGGCAACATAGCGAGACCTTAGTCTTAAAAAACAAAAACAAAAACAAAAAACACTCCAGAGCCACTTGGGGGGGCCCCTGTCCCCAGGATTCTGACTTGAATGGTCTGAAGCGGAGTCTGAGGACTATTTTTTCATTCCTGTCAACTTGAATAAACACCGCTGAGGTCGAGAGAACCTGGGATTTTAGACTAGTGGGTGTGTGAGTGCCCTTGGGGTTGCCACAGGTCTCTGTGGAGCTGGCATCCTGGGGTTTCAAGGTGAGGATGGGCCCCTCTGTGGAGAAGAAGGTGCACGTGCTTGGAGACCTGGATCTGAAACCCAGTTCTATGCCAAGGTCCCAGATCGTGGCCTTGGGCGAGTCATTGCACCCCACTGAGCTCCAGTTTCTGCCATGGGAATTCCTCCCTGGCAGGATGACCAGGAGAGAGGGGCGTGTCAGATTACCTGGCGCTCTATCAGGTGTGATTCTGAAATCCTCCTTAATGAGCCTGGGGTAAGAGGAGGAGATGAGTGGCCCCATCCCTGGCCTAAATACCTGCTGGGACAAACAGCAGATGGGGAGAAGGCAGAGGTGGTGCTGCCCTAGTTCTGGCGGGTCGAGGTGTGTGACCTTGGCCAAGTCACTCGCATCCTTGAGCCTCCGTGACCCTTTCAGCTCACCCATCTGAAGCAGTCAGGCTGAGCTTCCAAGGCAGATAAACCTACTTCAGTCAACTCTTTGCACCAGCCACTCAGCTCTCAGAGCCTCATCTGCACGGGGAGATCAGGGGTGAGTGTCTCCCTTGGCAACAGTGTTAGTGACATTGCTTTGGAAACTCGCAATCGGCTGTACTGAGAGGATTTACACCAAGGCAATGGGCAAATGCTGCGATTTGGGTACACCGTCCCACCCCTTGCTCCCAACAGCTGACCAGCACACCCCAGACTCAGGCAATGGTGCTGTCATCCAGTTACTGGGAAAGTCAGAGACGTATGGCCTGTTAAGTACTTAGCACAGCACCTGGCACTTAGCAGCAGCACCTGGGTCCTAGGATTTTGTCCCTGACCTGGTGTAAGGTGATCACCTCTACCATCTCCTCTCGTTTTAGCAACCCTAGGAAATTTCTAGAAGCAGAAACTCAGGGTCAGGCAGGGTTGCTGAGCTCACATGCAAATGAACTTTTCAGGTCTACTCTGTGCAAGCGTGACCCTTATCCACCCACCCTGTCTTAGCCTTGCAACCCCCTTCCTCTGAGGACAATGAGGAATCAAAGGCCAGGAGTGGGTAAGGGGCCTACCTGAGGTCGTCCATGGAGTCCTGGCCTCCATGTCCACCTTGCCCCTGCCCGTGCCAGTCCCCACCCCTGCCGGGCTCCCTTCCCCCATTGGCAGCTGCAGCCCCTCCCTGGACAGGGCCAGCTTTGCTGATCTTATCTCTCTGGCCCTTTCCAGCTCCGAACAGCCCCGGTATTTAAATCAGCACATGAATATTTCACAAGCATCCCGGGCGAAAATAACCCCCTGCCTGGTTATGTCAGGCTGCGGCCCCAGCGGCCGGCCCAGGGGCTCCTATCTGCAAGACACGCCATTCCCATTCCGCGAGTCCTCCCAGCAGCAGCCGAGGAATCGATAGCCTTTAAATAAGTAATTAGAGGCGCTGAAGACATCAGGACAGCCAGGAGCAGGAGAGGGGGGGAGTAGCTCGGAGCCCGCCCAGGCTGACTGTGAGCGGCCCCGCTGCTCCTTGGTCATTAACTAGGCCAGGGTTCTGTGGCAGGGTGAGGGGTCAGGGGCCAGGGGTCAGGGGTCAGGGGTGAGGGATGAGGGGTGGCTCACGCAGGGCCCAAGAGGGTGATTGCAGCAGCTGGTGCTGCCTAAGGCCCAGCTCTGTCTCCATCCGGCCGCCCATTGCTCTCCTGGGTTCAGAGAGGGAAGCCAGTTGTCCAGGGTCACACAGCCAGGAAGTGGCAGAGTCCGGGGACTTGTTTTGGTCTTGTTCTCAACCTTGCCCCCCCCTGCTCCCGGAACATCTAGGGTCAGATCCTTCTTGGTGGGGGGAGAGAGCTGACTCGCTGTGGGGTGCTTAGCAGCTTCCTGGCTTCTGCCCTGTAGATGCCAGTAGCACCCAGCTGCCCACTTAAGGCATCCCCCAGATGTCTCCAGACCAGGGGACAAAACTATCCCCCAGCCGGGCACGGTGGCATGAGTCCTTAATCCCAGCCTCGGGAGGCTGAGGTTAGAAATTGCTTGAGTCCACAGATTCAACACTACCCCGGGCAACATAGTGAGACCCAGTCTCTAAAAAATAACTGGGTATGGTGGCGTGCACCTGTAATCCCAGCCACCTGGGAGGCTGAGGCTAGGGATCGCTTGAGTCCATGGGATCGGGACTACCCCGGGCAACATAGAGAGACCTAGTCCCAAAAATAAAAAATTGTCCCCTAGGAAGAGCCACAGCTTTAAGGCTGTGCCGCCTTGGTGAGTCCTTTCTTCTTCTGGCGTGGTGGGTTTCAGGATAATCAGAACCTGCCTGGAGGGGGAAGTCCAGAGTCCCAGCCCCACCTGCCAGCTCACCGGCTGTGCCACCTTGAGCAAGTCGACTTCCTG
>PVHY01026414.1:0-17299 GCA_004024945.1 Uropsilus gracilis
ATACATCACGGAGTTTATAAGACACTGCATCATTTTTCTTTTGACAAATGCAAACACAATTATAATCAGAATATAATAGCATCAGTATGTTTATACAGATGTTAAAGTCAATTCATCAACATTCTTTCCAGATGTCTGCCATCTAGTTTCCTACTGTCAAACCAAGGAATTTTCAATGAAGTTATTTCTTACCAATAGCCCTTCTATGCCTTGACTTGATGAAAATTCCAATAGTTACTTGTCACTTGACTACGTGGCCAGTCGTGTTCTCCTGTTCTGCTAGTAATGGGGTGACCGAGTCTTTAGTCAGATCAATCAGATCAATCTTTAGTCAGATCATTCAGCTTATCCCAAATCCCCATCCTTTGGCTCTACAGGCCATAGAATAGTGTTTTGTAGCCACTCATGGATTGATGGTTTTCCCATCAGGAAAACAACACGAGTGATGACGAAGAATGGACATATGATAAATGTGACTTTATTTAAGTTGAGGAGGATCACAGACCCAGATGCAGGAGGGTCAGGAATGACCGCTCGGCCCTGAAGCACCTTCCTGCAGTCTCCACAGGAGAAGCTGGTCCTGCTCCATGACAGTGTGTGATGGGGACCCTATCTGTCTCTGCAGCAACATCAGGGTCTCACGGGTCACCACCCCGAGTGGTTCCACCAACTCCTCCTGCCGGCGACTCCTCTTAGATAAACTTATCCAGGCTGGGATTTTCGGGGTCAACTTGTCTCTCAGCTTCCAGGCTGCTAGTTTACACTGTGACTCCAGTGCTCCCTGAGGTCAAGAAAAGCCATGGACGGTCGACTTTTTCAGCTTCTTCCTTCCTGGACTGACGGGGTGAGGTCTTCTGAGCATGTTGTGTGTTGCAGCTAAGAGGCAAGTTGCTTGATTTCCTTCTCAGCTCTGGTTTCAGGGAAGGAAGCTGGGAAGCAGAAGTCTGCAGGCTTCCCCAAGGGGTTTCTTGTGAGGTCCCACTCAAAGGCCACCTTCCTCAGCCACATCACAACGATGCTCCTTCCCTGGATGGAGGAGGCGGCAGGACAGTGACTGGCCAATGTGGCTGCACTGGGGCCCCCCGTTTCCTGGTTTCCTGGAACCTGCGAAGGCAAAGCCGCCCCAGACGACTCCACACAAGGGTGGTAGCTGGTTGAGGAGCCAGACACACTGCTGGACTGTGGGTGGCCTCCCCATGCTCCATGTCTTGCAGTCCCCACTGGAGACTTCGCCCCACTGGAGACTTGCCCCGATGGCTGTGAAATCGGATCAAAAATGCGGCAGAAATCTCTAACCAGCAGGTCACTTTTAAAATGCTGCTTCTGCCAGTCAGGTTCCCTCAGGTTCGTACCACCCACCCATAGCCGTTGCCAGACAAATGCAGTTCAACACCAGGGTTTTATTAACAGGGGAATTCAACAGGGAAAACAAAAAGTCCTCAAAGCCACACGTGGCCGTTATCTGACTCCAAGTACCGTTAGTCTGAAAGTCCCAAACACATGTCCAAGATGGCGCCCTTGGCCAGTCCAGACTGGAGGCAGGCACTCTGCCATGTCTAGCCTTTCTCCAGCATCTTCTCTTCTCTTCTCCTTTCTCCAGTGCTCCGAGCTGCTCTGCTTCTCCAAGGCTCTTCAGACTTCTTCCACAAATCAGCTTTCCAAATCTGCCGCCTTGCTGCAGCTCCAGGCATTTTCTTTACCAGGCCTGCTTTTGGCAGCATCTAGCTACATCCACCAGGCCTGCCCTCAGCAGCCCCTGGTCACCCCTGACCTGCCATTCTGGCATCTGACTCCACACCAGCCACATCTCCGCTGGCCACTCTCCCACCATGGCTCCTTGCCACCTCCAGCTCACTCTTCCAGGGCCTTCCCTGGCCAGGCCATGCGGGCCTGTTCCCTCAGTCCGACATTCTCTCTCTTCTTTTCTTCTCTCTCCACTAGCCCTTTTTACACACCCTTTGGCACTTCCCAGCTTTCCATTTTCTCTCACTCGGGGTCTTTCTCTCAAACTCCGCCCACCAGAGTATTTTGGCTGCATCACCACCCTGCCTCAGCTGCAGAATGCTACCCCCCACACACACACAGGGTACTTCCCCACCAGGCAGACATGCATCTCCTCCAGGTGTCCCTCAGGTAGGTGGAGAGAAAACTTTGAAAATGCCCGGCACCTCAGTTCCTGTTCCACACTGTGTCAAGCCCACTTTCATCAAAAGGTCACTGGGGGAATCATCAGGTGATGAGCTCCACCACAAAGTACACAGAACAGATTTGAGGGACATGGGAAAAGAGGCTGTCTCAGGCCTCAGTGTGATCCAACTGACTAGAAAATTCCAGCCTGTCTGAAGTTTAAGCCAACCATTTTCAAATAATGTGCAGGCCAAATAAATCTTGACAGAAATCAAAAATATTTTGAATCAAAAAAAAATGCAATTTGTGACATTTGTGGGATCCGGCAAAAGTCGTGCTTGGAGGGATCCTTATAGTATTCGGTGCATGTATTAGCAAAGAAGAAAGATTTAAAACCAGTAGCTTGTATGTTAGGGAACTAGAGAAAGAAGAGCAGACTGAAGAGAAAATAAGGGAATAATAGAAATTAGGGCAGAACTCAGTGAAATTACAAAACAGAACATGGATAGAAAGAATTAATGAAACCCAAAGCTGTTTTGTTTTGTTTTTTAAATAGATCAATGTGCTTGATAAACCTCTCTCCAGTGTTAAAGTGCCGGCGTGGGGTTCCAGTTTAACAACAGCACACAGGTGATGCAAAGGCAAGAGGCATTTATTTTCTGACTTAAGTCAGGGTCCAGCACTGACCTGGATCACTGGCGCAGCAGCGGTTACATCAGGGCGAGTGAGGACCCCGAGGCCCCCTGCAGTTTTCTTTTATCCCTTAGCAAGGGGTTTGAGAGTACGTGCACTTATTTTGGTTGGCTAGTGAGGACTAAGATATGAGAGTCTTATCAAGCTACTGAGAGGCTTTGCCAAGGACATGTTGCTGGCCAATGGCCAATGATGCCTTATATGGTTGGCTTCTGGCTGCTTGATATCCGCTAACAAAATGGTTATTATTTGTTATTTAACACCAGGACACTGAGAGAAAGAGAAGAGTAGAAATTCTAAAGAGACCTGTACCAAAGAAATTTAATAAATGATTATTAACCTGGCCCAAAGAAACCCTTAACTCTGGTGATATCAGCTTCCTATGTTCTCTTCCAGAGTCCAGGAACACGTCCTGACAATATTACCCTAACATAGAAACCAAAAATAGGGCCAGACAGGAAGACTACATATCAATCTCACTCATAAAAAAAAAGATGTAACATTCCTCAAAAATCAGCAACTTTAAAGCAACAGTGTATAAAAATAATCAGGCATCCACCGTGAAGAAAGGTTATTCCTGAATTGCAAAGTTGGTTCAGTATTTGAAAATCATTCATATCATCCCTCCCATCAAAAGACCTAAGAAGAAAAATCATATTCATTGGTTCAGGAAAAGAATTTGACCAAATCAAAATCCATTCTTGAGTCAAAATAAAACTGTCAGCAAATTAGGGGCAGCAGGATTTCTGTTCTATAGAAAAATCTGAGGACATTGAAAATAATAGAAAAAATCTGATGACATTATCTGATGATAATGAGTTTTTAGAACAAGCAATGAAAAAAATCATGTATTAAGCTATTAACATTAAGAAATTCTGCTCTTTGAAAGAAACTGTTAAGAAGATGAAAATATCTTCAAGCCTCATATCTGATAAAGGTCCTGTCTGCGAGAAGAGCAGGAAAACACCCTCCTCCGCTCATTTGTTTGATTATTGGGGAATTGCCAATCAAAGCAACAATGGGCTCCCTGCCATCACTGGCACACCTTAGAATGACTAACCAATAAACAAAAAGAGAAACAAAAGAAACTGAGGGTATCAAGTGCAGACAAGAAGGTTGAGCAGCTGGAGTTGTCCTTCCCTAGTGGTCAGAAGACAAATGTTACCCCCCCCCCCTTAAAAGACAATTTGTTGGTTTCTTCTACAGGGCAACATAGTCTCATCATCTAATCCAGTCATCGGCCTTCTTAGTGTTTGCACAGTTGAGGTGGTACTGACTGACATGACACAAAACTTGCCCATGAATTTTTATGCAAAATTGCCAGAAACTGGGAGTAAACAAGATGTCCTATAGCAGAAAGAAATTGTCTTCTTTTCATTGTGTTATTTCATGTATTTTCTTTGAATTGTTTCCACCATGTATAAATAAGAGATACTAAATTTCTTATTATGAACTTCACATCCATATTGCTAAGCAAAAGGCAGTCAGCAAAGACTACCTGCTCTGCGACCACAACAATGTAAGTGCCAGAAGGGATCACATTGTAGGGACGATCAAGGGTCCTTAGTTGCCAGGAGTTTGAGTGAAGGAGGGTGAATGGGTGAGACACCAGAAATTCCTCAGCCAGTGATACTGTTCTGTAGTGCCCTGTAATGACGCATATATAGCTTGGGGCACTTGTCAAGATTCATTATGACTCAAAGAGCGGGCTGGGGTGTTATATGATGCACCCTAGCCAATAACGTGTCTGTTTGTCCCTTAATTGTATACAGGTAACGCACGGGTGTAGGGTGTCAGCACAAGGGCGTATGGGAACACCTGCACTAGCTGTTCAATTTCTCTGAAAATCTAAAATTGTCTTACAAAAATAAAGCCTAATAATTAAAAAGGATTGATGTCATAGAGCTCGTAGGAGAATTAATATGTATGTAGTCATCAGAAAAGGCTCCAGTGCTTGACACTTAATAAAATTGAACTTCTATTATCCTAAATATTACCTCTATTAAAAGTAGCAGTAGTGATAGATATGTTAACAGATATGAAAAATATGTGCTTTTACTTTCATGCATTTGTAAATCCAGGAAATGACAAATAGAGATAAAATAAGTAAATGTCATTGCTTACCCTGAAGAAAAATGTTTTTCTGTACAATTAAATAAAATGAGAAAATAGCTTCCATGTCTGACACACAAACTGACAATTTCTATGAAATTTTCTTGTGGCAATTATTTTGTAGTCTAACTACAAAGGATTATTTATTCAAAAATCATGCTGTTGTGTGTATTACATTTGTACATTTGTTTAAATATGAACCCTAAAAAATGAATGCCACCAGAGCCATCGCCATGAAGAGCCTTTCTAAAAAGCATTTTCTATTAAATTATTTTCCCCATATGGACTTGAGGAAAAAAATCTGGAAGATGAAAGATATTTTTTTTCTCTTTATTTCTAATAAAAACACTGAGAAAGCAACCCTATGTTATTCATGGATCATCTTTTCTTGCTTATTTTTCTAGACTTAAAATATGTCAAATATCTTTATATCCAGTGGTGCCTTGGGAGATAGGGAAAATGTATAATTTATTAAGTGTCAATAGAGCTTTCAAAATAATCCGATTTAGCTACTTTTCAGTGCATCTGAACTTTGCTCTCCTTTTACTGCGTTAGTATTTTGGAAAGTATTCATTTTGTGCACACTTCCACACAGCTTATTTGCAGCATAAATGCAAGGGTGGATTGAACAATTTTTTAACTGATTGTTTCAAGAAAAATACATCTGTCTGATTATTTGATGATCGCTTCAGCCAATGCTTTATAGAATCAATAACCTTCCTTATTATTCCCACCATAAACACCACTTTTGGACCAGGAAATGCATTATTATTTACAAACATTTACTGCATGACAAAGAAAAACATACTTTTTAATGTTTTATAAATTTTTACAGTGAACCGACTCAAACGACATCATTTGTCAGCAAACCCAGACATGCCCTTCCGTAGCACCTGTGATTTATAAAGGTTGTTAAAAGATGGCGTTTAGTTTGTAAGCAAAAAGGATTTGACTACACCCGTAGGAGGAAGAAGCTTACGTGGTGTGCAAATTTTGCAAGTGATTGATTTAATTCGTGCCTCTCTTTCATTCTTCTGATTTTACGCAGCTCTACAGGAGACCATCTAACAAACGTAACATTCAATACGTGATTTGTAGCAGTCACCACCAGACATTCAGAGCAGAGGTAAACTCCAGGCAGCAGATCGGAGGAATACTGCTTATGTTTTAGCATTTTTTGGCGTCTTTTTTGTAACTGAATGTCTTAAATACTTAAAATATTTTAGCTTTGTTATACTTTTTACAGGAGTGATTTTTAGCTAACTTTTTATACTTTTTATTGTTCTTGTGAAAAACTTTTGTTAATTTGATAAGCTTGGCGTGTGCAAGCAAAATTTGACCTATGCTTGTGGCATATGACGAGAGAAGGATTATTTTTCAGATGCTTAGCAGATTTCTTAAATTTATGTTTTTTTTATGGCATTTTGGGGGGGAAAATCTTTCTATTTTGAAAAGATACTTAAGCTGCTTCACCCTGATTACTTGTGGCTGGAAAGAGCTATTGGCCTTTAAGACAATGAACTGGACTTAAAACGGGTTTTTTTGGATAAAGCTCCAGTTTTTCCCAGAGGAGAGTACTTGATTTATATTGAAGCCATAGCACTAGCTAGCATGGCCCCAGAAAGCTAAAAAACTAAAAAGCATTCCTCTTATCTAAAGCTCCATCTCCATCTATTTCCACGCTCCACATTTCGCCTCACTCTTCTTGCAGCTTTTGGGAGGGTGGCGGTTTTGCTTTTCGGAGGGTCCAGGCTTACTCCTGAGGTGGTGATTGGTGAGCTCTCTTCTACCAGCTGGGCGCAGATGGCATCTTGGTGACCTGTGTATCACCACAGACAGCTACACATGGGTGAACTTGAGCCTGACTCAGATGCGGCTCCTAGTTTTCCTATGAAATGGATGAACAATGTTACAGAATCACAAGCCTGAAAAGCCCTGAACCAGAGCAGAGTAGGTCCCGTGGGGAATACGGGCTTCCGGGGTCTCCCTGTCCAGGTCCCAGGTGGGCCTTTCATCTGTGATCTTCCTGGCTGGAGGCCCTTTGGCACGTCAGTCCTCCCTAAGCCAAGATCGCAAGAGAAACCCCAGTAGTCTCTATGATAACCTGTTATAGGGCAAAACCCCCCCTGCCGCCCCCCCCCCCCGTGAATAAAGCAAGCAGGTGTAGGACACGTTCCCGCATTCCCATAATGGTGAGACACATTCCCATAACTGCAGGACACATTCCTATAACTACGGTTTCCAGTGATGCCAACATTCATCATCCATTGGGGGACAATGCTGGTGTCCATCATCCATCAGGGGGACAATGCTGGCATCCATCATCCATTGGGGGACAATGCTGGTGGCCATCATTCATTGGGGGACAATGCAGGTGGCCATCATTCATCAGGTGCACAAGATGGTTGTCAGGAACCAGGAACACGGGGAGGCAGAAACAGGATCTTGGACCAGCCAGCCGTGGCGGGTCCTTCCCACCGAGGTTCAGGGAGAGGACGCTGGCTTCAACATGGAGGTTTTTAAACAAAATGGAGCTACTTTGGTTCATCTGTCCCCAACAGTGGGCACATCCATCTGCTCACAGAGTCGTCTTCTTTCTCTGTGGTGAAAATGGCTAAGATCTCCTTCCCATCAGGTGGCGTGTGGAAGGCCGGCACTGTTGCGTGCTCTCCTTGCTCTGCACTGCAACCCACTCAGCTCTTCATAGGAAGTCCTGGCCACCCTTTCCTGTGGCTCCCATCCCACCCCCCAACCACCTCTCTGGTCTCTGTGTTTCTGGATTCAGGGCTTTTTGATTCATGCCGACGTGATACCAGGTGTTCTCTGCTGGCCGACTTACTGCACCTAACAGTAGGCTCTCAAGGTCCATCCATATGGTCACCGATCTTCCATGCGTCTCACAGCCAAGTCCGACGTAGTGGAACACACACATGAACGTAGCATACGGAACACAAGGGGCCTCTCTCAGCCATGCGTGTGTCTCTTTATCCATCCATGCACTGATGAACGCTTGGGTTGTTTCTCTGTTTTGGTGTTTGTAAATAATGCTCAGTGAACATGAAGGTGCAGGTATCTCTTTGAGTACTTTCATGGCCTTGGTGAGTATGCCTACATGTGTGTACACATGTGCATACATGCACACTGCAAACAGGAGTGTGAATGCTGGTGCTTGTGTGTTCTCCTTTTAATTCCTGAGGGACCTCACGCTGTCTTTCAGAGGCTCACATCAGTGTTCATCCCCAGAGGCAGTGCGTGGGTTTCCCTCGTCTCTGTGACCTCCCAGTCCTTCTATCTCTTGCCTTTCTGACCAGGTCTTTCTGGCTGGTGGGGATGGTGCCTGGCTGGGTTCTCACTAAGCGTTTGCCTGATGTTGAGTGGCACTGAGCCTCTTTCCCTGAACCTGGGGACCCTCTGCGTGTCGTATTTGTCTGTTCGTTTCCTAATTGGGATGATTTGCTCCTGTCACTGAGATGTGTGCGCACCAGATGCATTTTGGGTATCAGCTCTTCCCAGAGACAGACTCCCGGGATTTGTCTCCCACTTCGCAGGGCCCTTTCACTGGCTGTTCCTTCGCTCTGCGGGAGCACAGGCAACACAGTCCCATGGACTTTGACTTTAGGTCTTCGTGCTTTTGGTGTCGTGTCCGAAAAAAGCCGCTGCGACCATTGCCATTTTAGGTAAATGCGTCTGTGTCTCTGCTTCCTGGAGCCATGAGAACCTAAAGCCATGCCTAGCCACTGGCCAGGGCTGACGGGGCCATCGAGGAGATGCTGAGGCTGGGAGGGCCCAGCTAGGTGGCGACGGTCCCGACCAGGCGAAGCAGCCAGCCGCGGCCCCCGGCCAGATGAGGCTGCGGCTTGCTGAGTGCAGGGCGGCTGGCTGGCATCTGTGCCTGGCACCCCTGAGCAGGGCCGCTTGGAGGATGGGAGCCATGAGCCCCGACCCTTCTCCGCCATGTTGGAGGGTCCATGTTGGCCCTCAGCAGATGACACGAAGGTGTCCCATAAGACCTCCTGGTAAGTCTCCCACAGCCCAGGGAAGCCAGACCATCCCAGTGGTCTCCCAGCCCACCCCCTTGAGGAAGTCATGGGCAGAGGGAGGGACCCTTGGAGCGCAAAGGGCCAGCACGGAGGAGGAGATGTGGCCGAATGCAGGCCCCTCTGCATTCTGGAATCGGGTCTTTCGTGGTCTTCTTTGTCCCGTAGGCTCTGAGTTCAGCCTTATCCCTGCAGTCCGAGGCAGCCAGTGTGTCCTATCTCTGAACCACTGCTCCTCAGTCTTCTCGGATGGGACATGAACCGGGACCACTTCTGTCACCATCCTGTGACGCCCGTCCTCATGGCTCCACCAGAGACCAAGAAACACAGTTGTGGGAAAGCCACGCCATGAGCAGCCGGGAGCTGAGCCTACATTTCCGGGTGCCTCAAGATGACAGGACCCAGGAGTTGTTCCTCCCCAGGGGAAGCCTCCCCAGGCTCCTCAGCCTCCATGGGGTCAGGACGCCTCATGGCCGTTGGGACAGAGAGTGCTGGGAGGCAAGATGAAGGCCACAGACCGTGGCCCCTGAGGTACACGGATGGACATTTTGGCTCAACCACAGAGAGCTTGTGTGTAAGCAGTGAGTTCATCAGCTGCAGCCTTAGTTTAGATAGATGCAGAATGAGATTGTGTTAGAGGACGCCAGAGAACCAATGGTGTGTGTGTGTGTGTGTGTGTGTGTGTGTGTGTGTGGCGGGGGGTGAGAGGGATTTTGAAGAATCAACTCAAGCAATTCTGGGCATTGTGGAGGAAGGGGAGACCCAGGGCAGAGTTGGCATTGCCCCTCATGTCCAAAGGCTGCCCAGAGATAAAACCCCCCTCTTCCTCAGGAAACCCCAGTCACTCCCCTTTAAAGGACTACACATGATTGGACACTCCGGCCTGTGAACATGGAAGCAGGTAGAGAGACAGAGTTTCAGCTAAGAGGAACACCTCCTGTCTCTCCAGCCCCCTCTGGCACACTAGAGGGTGGGCCACAGCATGTTTCTCCCCTGTCACCCAGTTTCCTGATCTCTTTGGAATGTCCCAAGAGACATATGGCCTATTAGTGATGACTGTCGTCCCCACAGGTAAATCCTCCTGTTATTGCACATCCCCGCATCCTCCCTGCTGTGTGTCACCTAGGCTTTGCTCCTTCCTCATGACATCATTGTGACACGTCCTTGCTGGGGTATAGAATGGGCTTCACAGCTTCACTAAAGTGGGACCTGGACACACTTCCCAGGACCCCCGTGCTGTGGGCTGGCCTCGCAGCTCGCTGTCTGTCTCTTCCGTCTCATTTCTTCTTCATTCTACACACGACTCCTAACAAAACAACAGTCATCACTAATAAGTCCTATGTCTCTTGGGACATTCCAAAGAGGTCAGGAGGCTGGGTGACAGGTGAGAGATGTGCTGTTGCCCACCCTTTAGTGTGCCAGAGGGGGCTGGAGAGATGGGAGGTGTTCCTCTTTTATCTGAAGCTTCAACTCTCTACCTGCTTCCACACCTGCCCACCCCAGGATGCTGTTGGCCTCATCCACAGCACTGATCAGATGTGAGATCCATCTAAATGGGGCTTTGCCTGCAGCAGTTGGGTTGGTGTTTGGTCATCTGGGTACCACCGTCTAGACCAGGTGACAAATAAATCAACAGTCTTGGGGCCTTGGTATTAACCACACCACACTCAAAGGGATGAGGTGAGAATATCAAAGTAATGAGCAGAGTGTTGAGACTGAGTAACGGTAGTAACTCAGTTATTACTCACTAAATGGGGTTTGTAATTTGGGCTCTTGCTGTATCACGTATTACCATGAAATCTATGAGCTGATGGTCATTTTCATGTCTAATTTTTCAAAGACCGTCTTAGTTGGTGGTGGTGTTTTGGATAAGCATTAATTTTTGCTTCAATACAAGTGCTATTACACAGCTTTTACAAAACCTTTTGACAAAAATGTCAAGGGAAAAAATGGCTTTCTCTGTACTTAGAGCATAATAAATTTAGCAAGCCTGAACAAGTTCTCAGCAATACTGTGCGATGATGAATACCCAGTAAAAATTTAAAGGAGCAAATACAGATTCCTATTCTGCAATGAGTGCAAATATTCTGTGAAAATTATCGTATTGATGATTAAAACCTAGAGAAGTGAAAAATGCATTTAAAGATGCATGTAGGATAGTGCGATGTCTTGTCATCCCTCAGGCCACGTTCTCAAAGCTTTGGGACACCACTGGGAGATGTCACAAAGGCCAAGATCCTAAGGCTCTTTTGTAAGGGGCAGGTTTTCTAACCTCTATTGGAAACAGTTCAGGGAAAATGCAGGTGAAAAATGCAACTATTTGATGGAAAAATACAGAACAGAAATTATTCAACCACGTGGAACTTCCTCCTTGCTCCAGCCTCCAAAGATCAGAAGATGGTCAGGACCAGAAGGGAGTGGGGCTGATGGCGAGCAAACCATCCCCAACCAGGTGGCTAGGATATCCCACAACAGAGTTAAACTTCATCCTTTCATAGATACCTTTGGGTATAATTATTTTAAAGTAAATTTCCATGAGTTATAATAAAAATTGGATTCTAGAAGCACAATGTTCAAATTATTTTTCTCATAGATCTCACCTGGTGGACCACAGAGGTACAAGCTATGTGCCAGAGTTCCGGAAGCCACTGGGTGTTCATAGCTAGAGAGGGTGGTTATGGTGAGGAAAGTGCCCTGGGAATTCAGGAATCCAGGACTGTGAGCCAGCGTAACGTGCCTGCTGCTCTAGTGACTTGAACTGAGATGAGTGTTTAGTTTCTACGCAACAAAATTTAGATGTTTTCCCAACCATTTCCTTGGATACTTCCTGAATCTAACAGCATCTCTTTCTGAAAAGGAAATAGCCTAGCACTCTAGGAGTGAGTCATAATTTCCAAGAGGTATTATCCTACAAACCAGAATGATAGCTGCCCAAGTCAACATCTCTGCCCTCCTTTTCCTTCTCCTGTCAATCTCCCAATTTCCCTGTCATTCTCTCAGAGAGTCCAGCCTCACCTATGTTTCACCAGCTGTTTTGTGTTTCTGTGGAGGATCAGATAGTCCTTGCGAATTCGTTTAGTTTCTGTACATGCTCTTCCAATGCAGATCCCTCAACGTATACATATATTTATAGACTATTTTCATTACTCTTCCATTCATTCTCCGACTGGTTCTCGGCTACACTAGAACGTATAACTATACAAAACAATTTTAGCGATTTTGAAATCTTACCGTTGAGGCTTCTTTAAGGCTTCAACAATATACCCCCATGGGAAAGGGGAGTGGTACTGGGGACCTGCATGCCTGTGTTGAGGTGCTGCTGGGATTGGACACACAGGCCCTGCCCTACAGCTGGAGTGAGTGTGAGGTGCGCTCTGGAGGAAGACCCCAGAGGATGGCTGCTCTCTGTAGAGGGAAGCCTCTCCCATCTGGGGAGGGGGGATGAGGAAGGAGGCTGAAGGGGAGGGGCTGGCCTTTCACAGCGGGGTTTCCCACCCCGCCGTTGGCCCCTCAGCTCCAAGACTCAGCTTTGCCACCATGACATCTGTAACTGAAGCACATTATAAAATATGTCTCCTTTTCTGTCACGAGTTAAGCGAAAACCATGGCATTTAAGACCCATCATCACTTTGACTTTTACGCAAATTCAGTGAAATGATGATTTTACCCAAAGTGGGAGAAAAGCAGGATGCAACCTGAGACTGCTGCTTCCCTAACTTTTGAGCATATTGCTGGGAGGATTGAAGGAGAAAGACTCGCTCGTTAGATGTCACGTTTCTCTGCTGCGCTGGCTGCTTAGCAGAGCTGTGGGTTCGCCCAGTCCTCCCCACCAGCCCCGCTGCGCTCCACACACACACCAAATGTCAGTGTCCAAGTGGAAACGCTGAAGCTTGTGCCACCTGTTGGGTGATGCTGGACAAGTCTCAGAGGACTTGGCAGTCACGTCTGCCCACTGTCCCATGGAGCGCTGTGCTCCAGGAGACTGGGCTGGCTAGCAGGTGCCTGGAGTGGGCCTACGGGCCTATAGGCCTGCTGTGCTGGGGGTGCAGGCACCGTGCAACGCCAAGCGTCAGACAGCATGGTCCTTGCCCACTGGGCACCCACAGCCCATTCAGTGGGAAGGGAGTGGCTACACCCAAAGCTGTAGGGTGCACATCCTGTGACTAGAGGGGTGACTGATGGTGATTGATGGCTTTCCAGCAAGAGAGAACCTTTGCCGGGAGTCAGGGATATCAAGCCACACAAGACTCCCAGTAGATCCCACCCAGTGCTTGCTGAGAGCTATGCATGGAGCCCTTAGTCAGTAGTGAGTATCTAGAGGGGACAGCTTCTCTCTCTCCAGTGTTCCAAGCTGCTCTGCTTCTCCAAGGCTCTTCAAACTTTTCCAACAGATGCTGATGCAAACTCAGCTTCCAAGTATGCCACCTTGCTGCGGCTCCACACAGTTCCTTTGCCAGGCCCACCTTTGGTAGCATCTGGCCACATCCACCAGGCCTGCCCTCAGCAGCCCAGACTGCTGTTCTGGCATCCAACTCCACACCAGTCACTTCTCTGCCAGTCACTCTCCCACCATGGCTCCTCCCACCACCAGCTCACTCTCCGGGGGGCTTCCCCTGGCCAGGCCACGTGGGTCTATTCTCGCAATCAACCATTCTCATCTCTCTTCTCGCTCCTCCTTTTATCCACCCTTTTCCTGCTTTTCACTTCTTCTTGTGGGTCTTTCTCTCAGACCCCTCCCACCAGGGTATTTTGGTGCCCATACTATTTTCAACTGTGTCACTACCCTATATCAGCTATAGGATGGATATGTGGTGTCCTTTTAACCAAAATGACAGGGAACAGCAGCCAGGATGGGGAACAAAGTTGCTTTACTCTTCAAGCATCCAGGGAAGGGACCCACACTCTGTGTTTTCCAGCTTCTTGGGGTACTTGTAGGGGGCCTGGGGCCACTTCAACTTCCTCATGAGCACTGTGATGGAGGCCACACTTGTGAAAAGTGGGACTCAGGGGAGAAAGTAGGGAAGGCTGTTTTCTGGTTGAATTAACAAACCCTGATTGCTGCCTATGATCTCTTACCCGAAATACTCAACTTCCTAATTTACTAAGAGATTTTCAGCTGAATCTGCTCTTACTTTCGGCTGAAGGCATCATAAAGATCATGTCTATCTCATAGATGAGGAGCAATAATACACAGTATGCAAAATCCCAGGAAAGAACATGAATCACGAACTTTCCAGTGAAAAGAGACCCCACGCCTACCCACATCCAGCACTCCTGCTGTCTCTGGACAATACAGAAGTGTCTTCTCTCTCCTAGGAGAGTAGCAGAACATTTTAGAAAACTTGCTGATGTGGTGTTTTTGCAAGTCTTCTCATTTTCTGCCTCCAACTTGACAGATGAGGAACACACAGCCAAATAGATGGTTTCTGCCTGAAGGGGCAGGAAGCGTCTGCAGTGAGACACGCTGCTTTTACACGAGGGCGACACTGCTTATTTGGAAAGGGAAGCACAGCGAGTGGGCCCTGGAACACAGCCCTGGTGTTACCATCTTCTGTGAAGTTGCCAGATCTAGAATTTTAATCAGGCGAGCCTTGTACATTGAAACAGAATAATGTTGTTTCACCTTCTGATTGGTTGTAACTGGAGAAAAAATTGCTTGTGGTCTCCACCGAAAAATTTCACGTGATGGTGTCTCATGGGCGAATGTGTTGGTCTACGTCTACCTTTTGCATCACCTCGGTGCTCAGAACAGCATCTCGGCCCTTGCAACAAGACAATGGGTATTCGCTGAAAAGGCGAACCCGTGAATGAATGAATAACTGTCCCTGTCACTGTTGGATGATGGCTTCCAGCTGAGTATATGACTGCATGCGCCTCCTAGCAACTTAGTACAGTGGACATGGATTATATTTTAAAGCAGACTTTAACTGGACCATGGTGTGTTGGCTCAGAAAGTCAGATCGTGGTTCCCAGAGAGATCCTGAAGTAATTTCATTGACTCTGGAACCTAGAAGTGTCATATTCCAGGTTGTTCTATCACTTTCCACTCATCGGGTGGAGCTTGGTGTTTTCCTCTTCAAGCATAATACTCGTGCTGGCAGCGTGCAGGGCCACTTTTCTTACATAAGGTTGTTTCCATTGTCAAAAACTCAAGCTATATTTATTTAGGTCTCTTTCCAAGAGGCCCTGGGATCCGCGGTAAAGCGTAGCTAAAAATGAAGAGGTGCCAGCTCTCAGGTTTGCCCGGGATGGCTTGAGGGTAAGTGGCACCTCGCAGTGATTTGCTGAACAGCTGGCAACAAGTATCCAGGCCATGTCTGCTGAGTTGAAAACGACTCCCCTGGACACAGGACAGTGGACAGCCCTCAGGGACAGCACACTGCTGATGAGGTGTCCATGGGGGTGGACCCTGCAAGGGCTTCCTGAAGGAGGAGGCTCTTGAAAGGCAGACTGCCCCTGGTGGTGTGGTAGGAGGACCGGACCTGCGTGGAGAGTTCACAGAAGGCGCGTCGAGCAGGGGTCACCGTTGAAGAAGTCTGAGGTCAGGTCTTCTGGCACATAGGTGGCGAGTCCTCCAAATAGTGAGGGCTGCCAAGTGGAGCCCCTGGAACGCCTGGGTGAAACCTTTCACTGACGTTTGGACTGATGCCCAAGCTTGCCGGCTGTGGTGACCACCTGGGGAGCGGCAGACGAAGGAGTTGCCCGGGGACCATCCCCTGACATGCGGAGCTCAGTGGTCCGAATGTGCCGAGGGCATCAACAGCATGAGACCCCCAGGGGCCCGCGAGCCCTTCTCGGAAGCGTGGCTGAAAGTGGGCGGGAGCAGGGCGAGGCTGCACTGTGCTCCCGTGTGAAGACCAGCGGGGTCTCAGAGTGGAAGGTCGGAGCAAAGTCTTCCAGCCGTAGATCTGACATCCCGGGGAGAGGCCAGCGATTCTCCCTGAGGCTTGAGAATCAGACACGTCCACCTTGCGATTCGGCTTGAACTGGGAAGCACGCCTGGAGGCTGACGAAGCCAGATGCCCACCCAGATGCCCCAGGACGTCTGGACGTCTCAGTCCAGGAGCTGCCCACAGCTGACAGGGTGGGCGGCTGCCCGCAGGCCCCGACTGCGGATGTCAGAGTGCCGGCCTCACCCCGGGGCCTCGGGGAGGTGCAAGCCCCAGCGGACGGCTGCGGGCCAGGCTGAGCCCTGCACCAGGAGCCCTGCTTGACCCAATCGTTCTCCTGCCTTGGGCGGTTGGCCGTCTCTCTATACTGTCCTGAGAGAACCAGGAGGTCGCAAAGCTCCCTGAGAAGCAGATCCCCAGAGATGGTGAAGGTGGGGGGAGCAAAAGGGAGAGAGGGGGCAGAGGGCAGGAAAGAGAGACAGGTGGAGGGAGTTGGGAGCCGTGTGCAGGGAAAAGAAGAATGAGGGGGAAGAGGCTGATGGCCATCTTTGAGGCCCGCAGACTGAGCTGAGGGGTCTCTTTCATACCTTGGCACGATGAGGCAAGAAGGAAGGAGAAAGCCCAGGATCCCGGTACCTGGAGGGAGGGTGTGGGACTCCTAACCTAAACAGGAAAAATGCCTGTGGGGTAAACACCTTTATCTTTCAGGGACATGTGTCTCTCGGGTGGGACCTAGAGGGACCGTTACAGGAGTTACAGGAGGTGGGGGGCTGCCAGCACAGAGAAGAGACACGCTGGCAGCCATCTTTGTTGTGCCAGAGACCACCAGGGCGAGGGTGGGTAAAGGTGTTCCCTTGTCTAAGGCGGATCTCTCTGTCCTTATCGACGCCCCACAGAGGGGTCGGATTTTAACTACGTGCCCAGGCTCCGGAGACCTGCTGGGGGTGGGTGGGAGCTGCCATGGGTGGGACAGGCTGCAAATCCAGGCCGGAAGCTCACCGGGCAGGGGGTGAGAAGCTTCACCTACCCAGATGCCCCCCCAGGGTGCTGGGGGGGGGCCAGGGCGGGGAGCAGGGGCCAGGGCAGGGAGGGGGGTGGTCTTTATGAAACAGTCCCCGTCTCTCTGGTTATGCTGGAGATGACCTTGTTGGCAGATGGGCGGTGCGGGCACGGGTGAGGCCGAGCTCCGGTCTCAGGGAAGAGGCACCCAGAAGTCTGAAGAGGCTTCCTCTCGGGACAGACACAGGCCGCGAGCGGGGCTGTGCACGGGGTCCACGCGGTTCACAGGACTCCCCCGAGGGGCCTGGGCGCAGAGACCCACGTTGAAGGCGGGGGAGCGACTGTGACCTGTCTTCCCCGGGGCCATTGAACCCAAGAGCCTCAGCCTCTGTCCTTGGGACTGAGGACCTTCGGGCCAAGCGGAGCGAGGGGCTTTCTGGC
>PVHY01026415.1:0-17300 GCA_004024945.1 Uropsilus gracilis
GCCCGGGGTACCACGGACTCAAGCCATCCCCAGCCTCAGCTTCCCAGGTAGCTGGGATTACAGGCGTGCGCCACCACGCCCAGCTGTTTTTTTTGGAACCAGGTCTCACTACGGGCCCCAGGCGGGACTCGAACCGCGATCCCTGGCCCCGGCCGCTTCATAGGCTGAAGCTTACAAGCACGAGCCACCGTGCCCGGCCTATCCTGATGTTTTTAACATTGCCTGCTCACAGCAGGTACTCAGTACTAACAAGTTAATGGAAAAGTCCAGAGTGGAGACCTGACTTGTCAAAGATCATGTCAGTGATCACAGTCAGTACCAGAAACAAGCCTCCACATCACACTCACCAAGGAAATGCCTAAAGGGCTATAGCACAACTATTTTTTCTCACAACTATTTTTCTTTCATTATTTTTATTTATTTCTTCATTGAGGTAACAATGGTTTACAACACTAAACATGAAACAGAGTAGTGGGTTTACACGTCCCTCAGATGTATGTCACCACCCTGTTCCCATAAGTGGACTTCTTCATTTTGTTTTACTACTCTACATTCTCTGATTTCTCCCCTGGGAGAAACATGTCCTACTTTCTCTATAGGTGTAGGCAGAAGACAAGTTTCCCTCTAAGCTCCCTATGTGGACAAAAAGTGTGCAGTGTAATATAAAAAATCACCCCAGAGGAGCAACAGAGCAAACAGGCAATGCCTGGGTACAGTGGGAGCAGAAGCTACCAGAGAAGCACCCCTCCTACCGTAGTTGTAGCCCTTTGTTTGTCCTGGTGCCACCCAGCTGGTAAACTTTGGCAGTTTCTACAACACCCGTTATCTCAGCGACCTAAGCGAAAGACAGAGACATCAGTCAAAAACACTCTTGCAGAGCTATCCACACCCCTCTCCCTTTGGCCTTATCGACCTGATTGCAGCCTGAGAGGGGCCATAGGTGCCTGGTGTTTTGAGCCCCTTTCTTAGGTTTAGAACTCATGAGCATGAAGCACTGAGGAGCTCTATGCCATGAGGAGAGGAGGTAGTTAGCCTGGTGGGGTCCATTAGAAACTCTTCCTCAAAGCCGGGCATGGTGGTGCGTATCTGTAGGCTTCAGTGTATGAAGCTGCTAGGGCTGGGGATTGCGGTTTGAGTCCCGCTTGGGGTAACACAGCAAGACCAAGTAACAAAAAATAGCTGGGCGTGGTGGTGCACGTCTGTAATCCCAACTACCTGGGAAGCTGAGGCTGGGGATTACTTGAGTCTCTGGGATCCTGGGCAATGTGAGTGAGCCTGCAGTTCCATGAGCAAAAATAGCAAGACCTAGTCTCAAAAAAAAAAAAAAAAGAAACTCCTCAAACATAATTCTGCTTTATTAAGGGATGTATTTGGGATTTCACCAAGTGTGAAGAACAGGGTGGTTAATGTCTATTGCTAAGTTTGAGGCATGGCATGGCATGGCTGCCGGGCATCACAGGGGTTAAGCACGTTACAACTAGGCAAGCCAGAACAATATAAATGCAAGCAAAAAATATCAAATGCTCTGATCCAACATTTACATCAGCACAAAAGTGCTGGAAATCATCAAATAAATGTTATTAGGTAAGAGGAGTATTTTTGCAATTAAAAAAAAAATCTCAATATAATTCCCTATTTAAGAAGTCATTTGGTATGTAACAAAATTTTTTCATTTACATATTATCCAAATAAACAGTTTTCAGATTATGTAACTACCAGTGACTATTCTGTGATTGTCTCCCTTATTTTTATATGAACAGAGAATAAAGAATTTACTCTAAATGCAAAACTTTAAGGTCCCTTTTAGGAGGCAGGTCATGCTACTCCCTGCTACCTCAGACTGTCATTATTCTATGGGTACCTAAACTGAAGTCCATTTTCTCATCATGTGGTGGCAGAAAGATAACATTTGTTCAGTGACTCTGACTTCTCCTAGCTCCAATTGAGAATCATTGCATTTAAAACACAGACATTTGCCCAGGGAAAGAAATACCAACCCGGTACACTGGCTTGCTGTTGTGGTTTCCAATGCCAATCCGTACAAAACATCCCGTGACAGTTTTTGCAAAGAAGGGCATGTGACACCAACGTTCCAGCTTGTGCCGTGATAACCGAACCCGGTTCAATTCATCAGGTAAGGATACGGGTTGTGACTTTGGAGGAATCTCTTCTTTCCTATGAAGAACAAAGGGCACTAGGAAAAATGTTCATCATAAAAACAAACCAAAATAAATAAATAATACCAATTTCTGAAAACTTAACCAAAGTACACGTAATTTAACACTATAAATAGGAAAAACTGGATACCAAGAGAGAGTTGTAATAACATTCTGTTCTTAACTAGTAATAGTCGCTTTTTTGAACTAGGTTGCCATCCTAGATAATCTACAGAGTAATTAAGGTAATGGAAGCTCCTGACATGAAGTTTTTAACTGCCAGACCCAGATGAAATGTCCAGGTTCCAGGCTAAGGGGCAAAGCAGAAACATATTCTGAGTGCTAAGGGGTACAGAGTCAAACCAAAGTTCATGTTCCAAATCAGGAGATTTGGGAAACTGCACTAAGCAACTCTTCAAAGAACTCGCCCATCCTGACTACTAGACCAACATGTATAATGGCTTACTCTTCTTCCTCATCAGATGAAGATGTCCGGGATGAGCGGTCTGACTTTTCACTGGACTTGTCATCCTCTTCCTCCTCTTCATCATCGGAGTACACCTCACTGGTTTTTAATGGCTGTTTTTTGGCGAGGAGCTCAGCTATTAAAAAAGGGGAAAATGAGGTTCTCTCAATAAGAAACTGAAATATCTTTCAAAAAGAAATGGAAAAGGACTCAAAAGGACAGGGCCATCTTTGCTGGACTTTGCTACACCGATACTGACAACTGTCTTTATTTGTTTCACTCAAGATATCTTAAAGATGGGCAGGAGAGATTGGGGGGAAATTTATAATGTCCCTAGAATCTTTGAAGGGAACTTTATTATGAATTTACAGCACTATTTGCAATAGCAGAAGAGTGAGAACAACCCAAATGCCCACAGACGGGACTAGCTGAATCATTTATGGAACATCTACCCAAAGGGCTAGTGTGAGTTATAAAAAAGGAACAAAATATTATTCATTATACATCCCAACTCAGAAAATGCTTTTTAAAAGGGTCAGTAATTATTTTAGGTGTTTACTTTATATGGTTGCCGTCTCATTACTCAACTCTGCTACTGTAGATAGCAGCTGAATCTGTTTCCCTATATTTGAAAAAAAGGGATGTATTTTAAGTGGCAGGGAGGGACGGTATGAAATAGACACTAATCTTCTTTGAATATACCTTGTTTATATAGAATTTAGGATTGACTTTGGAATAATGAATTTCATGTATTATAAAATGTCTTCTCTAAACTTCACCAGAGTTGGACACCGCTTATGGAGTCATGGCAGGGGTCTAGGGATCGCAGTTTGAGTTCCACTGGGGGCAACACAGCAAGACCTAGTCCCAAAAAAATAGCTGGGTGAGGTGGTGTACACCTGTAATCCCAGCTACCTGGGAAGCTGAGGCTGGGGATTGCTCGAGTCCGTGGTACCCTGGGCAACGTGAGCCTGCGGTTCCATGGGCAAAAATAGCAAGACCTAGTCTCAAAAAAAAAAGAGTATCCTTGTGAACTAATGGTTTCTTTTTTTTTTTTTTGAGACCAGGTCTCACTATTTTTGCCCATGGAACCGCAGACTCTCGTTGCCTGGGGTACCACGGACTCAAGCTATCCCCAGCCTCAGCTTCCCAGGTAGCTGGGATTATAGGCGCGTGCCACCACGCCCAGCTATTTTTCGCTACGGGCCCCAGGTGGGACTCAAACTGCGGGGCTGCTTAATAGGCTGAAGCTTACAGGTACGAGCCACCGTGGCGGCCCCAGCTGAATTTCTATATCATGCAAGCCATAGCTGAATCACAGATATATGGACAGAAACAAATGATTATTTATCTGTGTTTGGGGATATCCTGTTATTCCATATTATTGTGGCAAAAGCTATATGATAGAGTTGGTAATATAAAAAATAAGAGAAACTGGACATTATGTATCTCTTGATACATACATTATACAATACATTACAGAAGTATATATCACCATCGAAAATTCAGTCTCTCCCCCAAACATAAATAGGACAAATTCAAGTTTATTCAATTCTTAGCTCTACCTACAAATTATATAGGAACATATTCAATAATATCAGTGGTATGTAGTCAGCATCTACAGGACAAATGACTTGGTTTTTCAATATATAAGCTACAGAAAAAGCAAAAAAAAAAAAATAGAAATGGATAGAAAAATCTATAGTTGAAGGGTTTTGAGGGACATATTAACAAATCACTATGTGTGGGTTATTTAAGATCTCAATTCAAGTGATCAAATTAATATATTTCAAGTATAGAATGACTGGAGAAATTTAAACACTGACTAGATATCTGATAATATTTAGAGATCCACTGTTAGTGTTTGGTGTGAGAATGGTTTTTAAGTTATGTTTGAACCACCGGCCTTTATCTTTTTGAGATGCACATTGAAATATTTACAGTTATAATGATACTGGAATTTACTTCAAAGTAACCTGATGGAAGAGGGGAAGATAGATTTAACATACTGGCCATGAATTGAGTTGAGGCTGATTGATAATAAAGAGCTGAAAAGGGAGAAAATAGAAATGTGCACTAGGAAGTTAAATCTATAATCAAAGTCAAAGTAGCCATTACATTTCCCACATTTACCTGTTCTGTTCTTCCGTTTTTCTCGCTCTGCTTTGAGCTCCTCCATGGCTTGAGATTTCTTATCTAGTTTCTCATCCCGCTTGGAACGCCGTTCTTTGTTGTGGGATGTTACCTGGGAAGAGAAGGATATGTTGGTTGACTCTTTTTACCAATAATTGGCAAAATTCTCCATACCCAACAAGCATTCAACAACATGAGTTTATACTGACTGCAGTTACTGAAATCTGTTTAATGGGAGAGAGCATCCTCTAGTGGACAAAGAGATAAGCTGGTGCAAGCCTATAATCTCAGCTACCTGGGAGGCTGAGGCTAGAGATCACTTGAGTCTGCAGATTCGAGACAACCCCAGGCAACATAGTGAAACCTAGTCTCAAAAAAACAGCCAGGTGTGGTAGTGCGTGCCTGTAATCCCAGCTACCTCGGAGGTTGAGGCTGGGGATCACTTGAGTCTGCAGGTTTGAGACAACCCCAGGCAATATAGCAAGACCTAGTCTCAAAAAACAAAAACAAAAACAAAAAACTTTCTAGACAGATACCCTAAGAGTTAATAATCATTGATAATTTCAACCAAACTTTTGTAAATGATGACTAATTTTCCTAGCTATATTTATTAGCAAGTCCAGGATGATACACTCCCAAGTGAGCATAATCAATCTGACTACCTGAGACAAGATTACTAACCTACTTCCCCTTAAAGTCACACTCCAATGGCTACTTTTCAAATACAAGTAGAATTCCTAAGGCAGCAAAACTAATGGTGAAATGATTAATGATTCAGAGAGAAATATGAAACCTATGTGACGAAGACAGCAAGCAATATAGTCTTGCACTAACTAATCTAGTTTGGTTAATATTTATCTTTTACCTAAACACAGACAAAGACACACAATAGAGGTTTTACTCTTTGGATAACAAGGATTAGTAATACTCTCTTACCTGAGATTCTTGAATCTGTGTCAGCTTTTTCTTTTCCTGTTCTTCTTCTTGCTTTTTCTTTTTTTCTTTCTTTTCTTTCTTTTTGGCTGTTTTTAGTTTTTTCTTGATCTCAAATCTGGTTAAAAGATATTTGTTTGGTTTTTAAGTGGCAATGAAATATTTGAAAAGACTGGTTTCTATTAGATAGGAAAAAGGAAATAAGTAGGGGGAAGGAGTTAATAAACATTTTTGCTTCCTGCAAGAAACTCCAATGTACCTTATAAATACACTTAGAATATTTAATATAAATATGCCAAAAGAACACGAAAGCATTCTTAAAACAGACTTGAAATGAGAGAAATTATTTGATGATACTGTTGTAGTCATTTTTAGGTTTCTGCTAATATACAACTTTCTCAACCTTCACATAATGAAAGAAAATTTATTTCTGGATCAACTCCAAGGGTGTTCCACCAGAAATACAATGTAGCCAGAGAGCTGCTGTCATCTTTCTCAATTGGTCAGGACAAAAGCAAGGCTATATTTTATTATTTATTTATTTTTGAGACTAGGTCTTGCTATTTTTGTCTGTGGAACCATAGGCTCATGTTGCCCGGGGTACCACAGACTCAAACAATTCCCAGTCTCAGCTTCCCAGGTAGCTAGGATTACAGGGGCATGCCATCATGCCCAGCTATATTTTTTTGGAACTAGGTCTCACTACGTGCCCCCTGCGGGACTCGAACCACAATCCCTGGCCCTGGCAGTGGTTGCCTAGGCTGCCACTTACAGGCATGTGCCACCATGCAGGGCCATAAGGCTGTATTTTATAAAAACTCTTTCATTATCCTATTTTCTTAGAATGTTATCTTAGACAAATGCAATGTATGCTCCCTCCCCACAGAAAAATTAGGTTTTTAGAAAGGAAACTGCTTTTCCTGTGCTGGAATAAAGGAATATACTATACAAAGTGTTCATCGAAACATTTTTTTTTTTTTACTAGGTCTTGCTATTTTTGCCCGTGGAACCGCAGGCTCTCGTTGCCCGGGGTACCACAGACTCAAGCAATCCCCAGCCTCAGCTTCCCAGGTAGCTGGGATTACAGGCGCGCACCACCACGCCCAGCTATTTTTTTGGAACTAGGTCTCACTACGGGCCCCAGGTGGGGCTCGAACCGCTCCCCGGCCGCTTCATAGGCTGAAGCTTACAAGCACGAGCCACCATGCCTGGCCTCATCGAAACATTTTTAAAATAACTGTCCAAACTTTTACTTAATTCACAGTTAAGTACTCAATATTTTTAGTTACCTCCCTTTTATTCATTATTTTTAAAATAATAAGGGCCGGGCATGGTGGCGTATGCCTTTAAGTGGCAGCCTAGGAAGCCACGGTCGGGGCCAGGGATCGGGTTCGGGTCCCACAGGGGCCACGTAGCAAGACCTAGTCCCCAAAAAATAGCTGGGCATGGTGGCGCGTGCCTGTAATCCCAGATACCTGGGAAGCTGAGGCTGGGGATTGCTTGAATCTGTGGTACCCCGGGGCAACATGAGCCTATGGTTCCACTGGCAGAAATAGCGAAACCTGGTCTCAAAAAAAAAAAAGTTCATGTACCTTTTTTATGTGAGAGAGAAGAGTTATGAATTTACTCTTCCTAAAGTATTTCTCCTTTCCCAATACAGGCATATATGGGTTATACATTTTGCTCTAGGCACTGTTTTAGCTGCAGCCTATAGTTTTGGTATATTCATTTTCATATCTCATTTTTATGCATTTATTTTCACTCTTCTGAAATTACTGGCTAATTTCTAATTTTTTTGAGCCATTGGTTACTTAGGAGAGTGTGTTAATTATTAATTATTTTAAGAGGGGAAAACAATCTCTTCAACGAAGTGGTACTGGGATAAATGGATATCTACATGCAAAAGAATGACTTTGGATTCCTATTTCATTGAAATGAAGATGAATTATCAAACTATTATAAGAAAACATACGGTAACTCACCACCTTGAATTTGGATTTATTTATCTATTTATCTATCTATCTATTTACTTATTTATTTATTATAACTCACCACCTTGGATTTATTTATTTGTTTGTTTATTTATTTATTTATTGACTAGGTCTTGCTATTTTTGCCCATGGAACTGCAGGCTCACATTGCTCGGGGTACCACACACTCAAGCAATCCCCAGTCTCAGCTTCCCAGGTAGCTGGGACTACAGACACAGGTTACCATACCCAGCTATGTTTTTGGGAGTAGGTCTTGCTACTGGCTCCGGTGGGACTTGAACTGCGATCCCTGGACCCGGCCATGGCTTCCTAGGCTGCCACCTACAGGTATGTACCACCATGCCCGGCCAAATTTGACAGTATATTTTTAGATATGATACCAAAAGATTGGTCAAGGAAAGAAAAAGTAAACTTTACTTTATCAAAAAAAAAAAAAAAAAAAAGAAGCTGGGCACTGTGGCACGTGCCTGTACGTGGCAGCTTATGGAGTTGTGGCTGGGTCTGGGAATTGCGGTTCAAGCCCTCCAGGGGCAACACAGCGAGACCTAGTCCCCGAAATATAGCTGGGCATGGGGGTGCGTACTTGTACACCTAGCTACCAGGGAAGTTGAGGTTGGGGATTGCTTGAGTTTGTGGTACCATGAGCAACGTGAGCCTGCAGTTCTACGGGCAAAAATGGTGAGACCTAGTCTCAGAAAAAAAAAAATTGAACATCAGCAATACTAAAAAGGGAGTAAAAAATACAACTATAGAATGGGAAAACATATTTGCAAATCATATCTGATAAAGGCTTAGTAACCAAAGTATATAAAGAATTCGAGGCAGATAGGCGGCTGCCTGTGGCTGGGATCCTGGCTCTCCGAGCTCCCTTGCCAGCAGGGAGTGAGGGGGGTCAGGCCTCTCGGGTGAGTCCCCCAGGAGGGGGTATAGGGTGGGGGAGCAGGCCCCACCCGCCAGTAAGTGGTTGCTGACAGCCATGTAGCCCCCAGCCCCTAAGCCAGGGGCATGGAAGGGCGAAAGGTGGTCTGGCTTGCACGCCCCTGCGCTGGGAGCTTCCGAAGCCGCAGGCAAGGGAGGGGGAAGGGGAATTCCATATCTCTCTTATTTCTTACTCCAGCTAAACTTCAGAGGACCCAGAATATGCACAATGCCAACCCCAACATAGAAGGGTGAGGGACCAGGCAAAAGTCCGGCCCACAGGCCTGAGCTGGATACAGCAGATGTGAACCAGTGCATGCAAGACCAGAAAAACAACCTTAGAGACACGATGACACCATGCACACTTCTGCGTTTGGTGGGCCAAGACCCGGACTTAATTTTGGAGATATATTCAAGGAGAGCAACACACCCTCCCCTCATTACGGGAGAGGAGAGGATGACCAAAGAGGGGATAATGGGCCCCACATCAAAACTGCAAACTGAAGCAGAGGAGAGATGATCTTCAAAGGCCACTCACAGAAGCCTGAACTCACAGAGAAACTTCCTGACCAACACTGACTGGGGGCAAGACCCCCTAAGTCCGACACCAGAGCCATAAGGAAAAGCAGCAAAGCAATGGAGATGGGATTAGATTGGTGAGGATGGTCTGCAGCAAGAAAACATGGACAGATCACAAATGAATATAACCTGGTCACTCAACACAAACTTAAGACTGAAAATCTAACAGCAAGGTTCGCGTGGACCCAACAACACAGCCCCTCACCCAGAGAAGTCACTACCATAGGAAAGAGACTAATGGACTTAGCAGTGATACTAAACAACAAAGAGTGGGGTTTGAGAGAATGGAAGGGGCACCTGAGGGAGAAGGGAGGGGGAAAAATAATAACACAGAGGTTGTAACCTAAAGAACAAAATAAAATAGTATTAAAAAAAAAGAATTCTTACAAATCAGCTGGGCATGGTGGTGCATGTCTGTAAGTAGCAGCCTAGGAAATCAGTGCTGGGGCTAGGGATCGTGGTTTGAGTCCCACCAGGGGCATGTAGCAAGACCTAGTCCCAAAAAAATAGCTGGGCATGGTGGCGCGCCACTTGTAATCCCAGCTACCTGGGAAGCTGAGGCTGGAGATTGCTTCAGTCTGTGGTACCATGGGCAACGTGAGCCTGTGGTTCCACACGCAAAAATAGGGAGACCTGGTCTCAAAAAAAAGAATTCCTACAAATCACAAAAGACAACCTACAAATCACCAACAAAAAAATGAGCAAAGGGTTTAAACGTCTATTTCTTCAGATAATAAAAATGGTCCACAAAGACATGAAAAGTTGCTCAACATCATTAATCATAAGGAAAATGCCCTAAAAACCATATTGAAATACTACTGTATTTTTTTTTTTTTTTTTTTTTTTTTTGAGACTAGGTCTTGCTATTTTTGCTCATGGAACCGCAGGCTCTAGTTGCCTGGGGTACCACAGACTCAAGCAATCCCCAGTCTCAGGTTCCCAGGTAGCTGGGATGACAGGCGCTCACCACCATGCCCAGCTATTTTTTTGGAACTAGGTCTCGCTACTGGCCCCAGGCAGGACTTGAACCATGATCCCTAGCCCCAGCCGCTTCATAGGCTGAAGCTTACAGGCATGAGTCACCATGCCCAGCTGAAATATACTGTATTTTATTTTTATTTATATATAAATTTCACATCATTGTAATTCCAGGGATTTACTCCCCCCTCCCCTCCCCTCCTGCTCAAATTTGTGTGCTTTAGTTTGGTGCTTAGCTTGCTTCTGTTTGAAATACTACTGTTTGAAATACTACTTTACATCCAGGATATTAAAAAAGGGGAAAACAAGGAATTTTGGCAAGGATGTGGGAAAACTGAAACTCATACATTGCAAGTGGGGATGTAAAATGGTAGAGCTACTATGAAAAATAGTTTGGCGGTTTCTCAAAAAGGTAAACATGAAATTACCATGACTCAGCAGTGCAACTCCCACTAATAAATCCAAGAGGACTCAAAGTAGGTATTCAACAAGTATTTGTACATGAATATTCATAGACGCAATAGTCACAAAAAAGAGGAAACAATCTATTAGAGGAAGCTATCAAGAAAAAATAACTGTTGACCCTAGAACTGGACCTGCACAATTGGAGACTTCTTACCTCTTTGTCCTTGGAAAGTATGTTCTGTCCATTGTGCCTACATTGGGAACTGTTTTCAAGGACACAGCTTTGAGAGAGCAATGTGTTGGTGAAGTCACTTGGACAAATGTGTCACTAAAAACAGTTAAATCCAAGTAAACTTTTAGGGTATGGACAGGCATCTGGGGCTGCCCCAGACACACACTGCATGTAAGTTCCCACACAGATCAACTGTCATCTGCCAAGCTTGAAAGGTCTCCCTCTTTCTTCAGTTTCTCCCTGATTTCTGAGTATGGAAGCCACTTTCAGATGTCACTATAAAGTTCCCGAGTCCTTAAACCAACACAGGTCAAATGTCAATCAGCATATTATACACAACACACACACACACACACCCAAATGTCAATCAGCATATTATATACAACATACACGTCAAATGTCAATCAGCATATTATATACCCCCCCCCCACACAGAGCATTATTCAGCTATAAAAAGAAAGGTTCATAGTTGAATGAACTTCAAAAATATGCTAAGTGAAAGAAGTCAGTGACAAAAAGACTGTACGCTGCATGATTTCATTTATATAAAATGTCTACAAACAGGGAAATGTATATATAAAGAAAGAGATTAGAGTTGTCCTAGGCTGACAGACTTGGGAGGGAAATGTAGAAGTGAACTACAAATGAGTACAGAATTTCTTTCTGGGGTGATGAAAATGTTCTGGAATTAGGCCAGGCATGGTGGCGCATGCCTATAAGCGGCAGCCTAGGAAGCTGCGGTAGGGACCAGGGATTGTGGTTTGAGTCCCGTTCAGGGCAACATAGTGAGATCTAGTTCCAAAAAATAGCTGGGCGTATTGGTGTGCGCCTGTAATCCCAGCTACCTGGGAAGCTGAGGCTGGGGACTGCTTGAGTCTGTGGTACCCCGGGCAACATGAGCCTGCGGTTCCATGGGCAAAAATAGTGAGACCTTGTCTCAAAAAAAAAAAAAAAGAAAGAAAATGTTCTGGAATTAATTATAGCAGTGATTATGCAATTCTGCAATGTGTAAAAACTACTGTTATATACTTTAATTATATACTTTAAGTGGATAGACTATCATATGTAAAATATATCTCAAAGTTAATTTTTAAAACTAGAAACAGCTTATAAATTCATAATGTTCTTTATGTATCATCTCATTCAAGGTTTACTATAATCCTAAGAAGGTTGCTGAGGAAGAGGTACTTCACATTACTTGATCAGTGAGTCTAAATTGAGCCTGTGCCTTTTTTTTGGGGGGGGTGGGGGGGAGACTAGGTCTCAATATTTTTGCCTGTGGAACCGCAAGATCACGTTGCCCAGGGTACCGCAGACTCAAGCCTTAGCTTCCCAGGTAGCTGGGATTAGAGATGTGCGCCACCACACCTAGATATTTTTTTGGCACTAGGTCTCACTGTGTTGCCCCAATTGGGATTCGAACCACAATCCCTGGTCCCCGCTGTGGCTTCCTAGGCTCCCACTTACAGGAATGTGCCACTGTGCCTGGCCTTGAGCTTGTACCTTCTTACTGAAAATGTCAGCGTTTTCCACAACCAAACTACTTTTATGCTGCCAGCACTCACCTTTAAACAATCAAACAAGAAAAGAGGTGAAGTCTCCAACAACTGAAAATTAATACCAGTGCTAGTAGCTACAAAATGTGATTCTACTGGTTTATGTAAGGTTGTGATGAAGATTAAATAAGATCCACATAAAGACCTTTATTAAGTGAAGATGAAGGAAATTCTGACTTACTATATTTGAACTATCTTGCAACTAAGCAAATGAGCTATAAAAAGCCTCAATTTTCTGTGAATGGCTCACAACCTTTGTCTTAAATTATCATTACAATATTCTTCCGGTCACTAAAAAAAGTCATTGAAGCTGGGCTTGGTGACACATGCCTGTTGTCCAAGCAATGGGAGGCAAGAGACTTGGAATCACTTGGGTTGGCAGGTTTGAGACTACCCCAGGCAACATATCAAGGCCTGGTTTTCAAAAAAACAGCCAGGCACGGTGGCAGGTGCCTGTAATCCCAGCTAACTGGGAGGCTGAGGCTGGGGATCGCTTGAGTTCACAGTACCCCGGGCAACATAGCCAGACCTAGTCTCAAAAAAATAAGTCATTGAAGCCGGGAGTGGTGGCGTGCATCTGTAATCCCACCTACCTGAGAAGGCTGAGACTAGGGATCACTTGAGTCCATGGGTTCGAAACTACCCTGGGCAATCTAGCATGACCTAGTCTCTAAAAAAACCCAAAAGTCACTGAAGTGCTTAACTGCCTACTCATATAAGAGGAAAAACTTAAAAAAACAAGTCTGATATAAACCACCCATTATTCTTACGCTGATTTTTATCACAGGGCTCTATTGGCTTTGCAAGAGAACCTCTTGTTATAGCTCAGAGATATAAGTTTTAGAGTCATCCCTAACCATCTGGCAACTCCATCAAAGTTTCTTAGGTCTTATTTGTTCTAATACAGGTAACCTTGGAAGCATTAACACTCAAAACAAATGTCTATTACTTGTTGCTGACTGAAAGCCAAACATTCTTGTCTAGGATAACTCACCATACTTAATATGGTTTCCAGAAGGGACAAAAAGGCTCCCAGATGAAATAGAATTCACTGTTGCCAAAAGAAAATGCTTCTAATTTTCTTTCATGATATTAAGTGGGTAAGGGAAAATCCTAGTTCTGAGGACGATTCTATTATTTTGTTTATTTGTTTGTTTTTTCAGACTAGGTCTCACTATTTTTGCCCATGGAACCGCAGGCTCATGTTGCCCGTGGTACCATGGACTCAAAGCAATCCCTAGCCTCAGTTTCCCAGGTAGCTAAGATTACAGGCGCGCACCACCACACCCAGCTATTTTTTGGGACTAGTTCTCGCTGTGTTGCCCTGGTTGGGACTTGACCCGCGATCCCCAGACCCTGCTGCAACTCCATAAACTGTCGCTTACAAGCATGCGCCACCATGCCTGGCCAGGGCTATTTTATCTCTTAGGACAAAAGTGAAGGTTATTTTTACCTTGGAATTCTTACTATAAGGAACTTTTACTATTTGAACATGGCAAAAGTAACTCAATAACTGAAATAGCTTCTAAATATCAAAAAGGAATTTACCGTCTGAATTTTTAAGAAAAAGAAAAAAGAAACCATGGTAGTGATATAGTCAGGTACCAAAACCGTAAATGAGAAAGTCCAAGTTTTGTATCCTGTAAAGATAGGGCTCCAAATATGAATTTTGGAAAATTATTTTATTTTTAAGGAATTACAACCATACCTTCTTTTCAACACCTCTCTCTTCTCTATGCGGTTGAACAGTTCTTGCTCTCTCTCTTTCTCCGTCATCTGTTCCAGGCGGGCCCTGTCTGCATCATCTCCCATGAGGTCTTCTCCATAGCCATCACAGAACTCTTCATCTTCTGAGGAAGAGTCTGAATCTGAACTGGAGGAGGAGCTGTTGCTGTCAGAATCTGACACTTCTCCTACAACAAAGGCCCAAATATCACATTAGGCGAGACTACAGAAGACAGAGCTACATGTGATCTAGAGTGCTGGTACTCGTAACCCATTGGCTCTCCTAGGTAAAGAGACATAAGGCTATCTCAATTCCTGCTTAACAGTCCTTAGTTTGGTAACCTCAAACCCAATTTAGGAAAATCTGGGCTGGAAAAAGAAACCAGTGTTTTTAAAAACACAAGTTTATTTTGAAAAAATTAACAGAGGGGAAGAGTTGCAAAGCTTCATCCCCTTACACCCATTGTTAATATTGTCAATTTATTTTCTCCCATCTGTATATTTTTAATATTTGCTTTGCTGAACTTAGAGTAAGGCACAGAAGTCATGGTCCTTTAACCCTAAATACTTCAAAAAAGGATAGTCTCTGAGATAATCAAGTATATAATGAGGTCCTTTAATACCCAAGTTCAGGACATTTAATACTGACATAGTACCATTATCTAGCAAACAGTCCATATACAGATTTTACCAGTTGTTCTCATATAGTTCTTTATGGCTACTTTTCAGCTAAAAGGAATTCAGGGCCGGGCACGGTGGCTTGTGCCTTGTAAGCTTCAGCCTATGAAGCGGCCGGGGCTAGGGATCATGGTTTGAGTCCCGCCTGGGGCCCGTAGTGAGACCTAGTTCCAAAAAAATAGCTGGGCGTGGTGGCACGCACCTGTAATCCCAGCTACCTGGGAAGCTGAGGCTGGGGATTGCTTGAGTCTGTGGTACCCCGGGCAATGAGAGCCTGCGGTTCCACGGGCAAAAATAGCGAGACCTAGTCTCTAAATAAATAAACAAATAAATAAATAAATGGATTCAATCTAGGATCAAACACTACATTTGGTTATCACATTGCTTTAGTATCCTTTAATGTGTAACAGTCTTTGTTTCCTCATGCCATTAGATTTTTGAAGACTAATCTCAAGATTCAGGGGTTGTTGATGAATAGTCTCTATCTGAATAGTAGCCATATGTGCCTACAGACCAGTTGAAATGTGGCTAGTGTAACTGAGAAAGTGATTTTAATTTAACTTTTAATTAATTCAAATTTAAATATTCACGGTAATCAATGTTTCCTAATTTTGGTTCATTAGCTTCAAGAAACTATTTTGGCAAGACTATTCCATAAGTGATTGTGTCCTTTTCAAAGCATCACATAAAAAGCACCTTATAGTTCTACTACGAGTGACTTAATCTGGATTACCTAGTTAAGGTGTGTCACTTTGAAAAGGCACCCTTTCTCTTTTGTCGTTAGTATAGGAATACGCTTTGAGACATTGTAAACATCTTATTTCCCAGCAAGCTCTCAGTGTTTTTAATATTTGTTGATAACACTTGAGTAAGACAATCTTATATAAGCCAGTTTGCATGTGCCATTTTTTTTAAAAAAAATGAAATGCAAAGTTGACCATTCTAGTCCTAGAACAAGTTTACTTTCAAACTAGTATTAAGCAAAAATTCTGGAATTAGTTTCAAAACAAGAAATTTTCTTACTGCACATTATATTTGGTTCAAGGATTTTCTTTCTTGTCAGATGACAATGCATAACCAAGAAAAATGAAGAAAAGGCATTTAAGAGTAAAGTCCTCTTACAAGAGGACTCTTTGTAAGTTTCCTGGATGGATTTCAAGGGCCCCACTAACCCTTTAGAACTACATGTATTTCATTTTTTCCATTCAGATTCTCAAAGAATCTATGGGCACTGAAAAGGTTAACTGTCACTGCAATGAAGGCAAAGGCTGTGCTGTAATGCAGGCACTGTCACCCTCCATTTCTGATCCTGCAGCTTCAACCTAGCAAGAGCAGTTCACACTCAGGTGTGGACAGCTTGGCTCACCTTCCTCAGGGGCTGAGCTCTCAGCTGAACTGTCTTTGTCTGAACTGCCAGAAGAAGCAGTTTTGTTGGTCTGCTTTTTCATGGTTCCTTTCTTCTCTATTTTTCTTGCTTTTCCTTTTTTCTTATTTTTATTGCTCCCAAAAGTCCACTGAAAGAGAAAAGAAAAGGGAAAAGTGAAACAGGCATTTTATTAGGAAAAGCTGGAGACCTTAAAGCTGGAGAGTTAAGTCTCTCATTCATCAAAATGATTAAAATAATCTATTGCTTTGAACCCAAAACAAATAGACTTTATATGGAGAAAGATATGGATCCCTGAAACCTTAATTAAAACCCTATAATTTCCGGCAATTTCTTAATGGAATAATAAACATAACTGATATACTAAAGATAAAATTTAATAATGTACTTTTTATTACATCAACTTTATGGCAGTCAACTCAGTTAACTCGAACTCGATTGGTAGAGAAAACTGCTTCTAGTGTTTCCTATGGCAGAGAAGGCACAAATTGCTAGGGATTGGTTAAGTCTGGGTTTCAGCACACCGATGATGATTTAGTTCTAGAGTGGGCCCCAGGAAGGCAGGGACTAAAGCTTGTGAGTAGGAGGTAATTGCAGAAAGCAGGAATAAAGGATAAGGGTCACTCACGGACGGTAGCACTAATACCAACAAGGGTGGCAAGAAGTAATGCAGATCATTAAGTATAAGTGTGTGCCTTTTCAAAAGAGTCTGCATATATTACAATACAACATAATGTTAATATTGGATTATACACCTGAGATTCTACATCTAAGCCTAAAGAACCTCAGTTTGTATTATATTGTTAGGCCAGTAATACCCAGTTAATCACTCCAAGGCTAAAAAAAGTCATCTCCATCAAGCACTTTTAAATATAAGGTTGAAAGACCTTGATTGTTTATTTTTTATTTATTTATTTTTTTTTTGAGACTAGGTGTCGCTATTTTTGCCTGTGGAACCGCAGGCTCCCGTTGCCCGGGGTACCACGGACTCAAGCCATCCCCAGCCTCAGCTTCCCAGGTAGCTGGGATTACAGGCGTGTGCCACCACGCCCAGCTGTTTTTTTGGAACCAGGTCTCACTACGGGCCCCAGGCGGGACTCGAACCGCGATCCCTGGCCCCGGCCGCTTCATAGGCTGAAGCTTACAAGCACGAGCCACCGTGCCCG
>PVHY01026416.1:0-17299 GCA_004024945.1 Uropsilus gracilis
CATAGACTACCTATTTGACAAAATGCTTAAACAGAGAAACAGTAGTGACCACACATTTGTAACTGAAGTATAGTAAGGAGCATTACATTTAATACAAAAATGCATTTATATTTGCGGTGATTTGTAGTAAAAGCATGATATTGTCAAGTATTTTTAACAGTTATCAATTATCTTGGAACAAGGATAGCTTAAGAAATCAAGGCCAAATGAAGAATACACAGAAGAAAATTTTCACAGCAGTAAAAATCAGAAAGTAAAAATTTCCTTATTACTGAAAAACAGAGAGAATATTAACACTTCAGAGAAATACAGAGGTTTAGAGGACCCAAAAATAAACCCAACCAGCTACAGTTGGGTGGGACTAGGGAGAAGACAGATCTGTAAGGATGAAAATTAGCAGATAGGATTCCTTAACTCAATTTTTAAAAAAGAAAAAGTGGTTATAATGAAAATGGTAAGCCCATGGATACATTCTAACTCACAAAGAATGCAAACTACTGAGTTTAAATTTAATTCAGCTCATGACACATTTTCTTTCAAAAGATCAGGGGTTGGTGAAGGGTAAATACATACTGTAAGTGCGAGTTTTTAGTGCCGTGCAAGAGTTCTACTGTCTGCCTCTTAGCACAGGAAACTTTGGATGGACCCATCATTTGTTTCAAGTCACCAGCATTCCCAGAATGAGAAGGACTCCGAGGCATGCCAACTTCAACAAAAGCATCATTACACCCTGCAGAGTCAAAGAGAGAAAAGTGAAAACCCAAATGCCATCCTACAGAGATGATCGTCTGCAATGAAAACCAACCAGAATCCAACACAACAGTTGGAGAATAGCTGGAAACACAAGGGAAACAGCTCTTGGCTGCAGAGAAGATACCTTAACAAATTCAACTCTTGGCTGCAGAGAAGATACCTTAACAAATTCAGGTTGTCTCAAAAAGTCTTGATGAGATGTGAACATCCCTCATTTTTCTAAAGACTATTAGGGGTCAAGAGGTTATGAAAAGAAATACTTGACTTGGAGGAACACTGTGTGTGTGTGTGCGCGCGCGCGTGCACACGTGCATTAAACTGATGCTGTTCTGCTACACAATCATATTCACTCTAATTCAGGGCATTCTAACATAAGGGGAAAGTGCTTCTATGGGGAATGCTTTCATTTACAATGTCATCTCTCTGCATACTTGAGGCAAGATATCTCATAGTTGGTTAGCAAAATCAAAATCATTGCCTGGACTTTCTCTAACACCCTTTATCCAACTAGGAGCCCAGAGTGACATTCAGAAGAAATATACCTTCTGAAGGGTTTGACTTGGAAGATGCCTGCTCGGACCCAGTGGTTTGTCTGGATGGGTCGCCGTGATTTGCACTCAGCACTTTTTCTCCAAGTGACGAAGTGGATATTGCACCATATTTTATATTTGGAGACTAAAACAAAGAATAAACAGACATGGTCATAATTCTAAAATTCATTTCAGTGAAGGCTCAAACAAGTTACCAGTGTTTGGTCTCATACAGCACACTGGGCACACAACCCTTGCTGAGAGCCATTACCTGTGTGTGTCCATTTAAAGCAGCAGAGATTTTTTTGCCTTCTGTCTGCAAGCTGCTGATATGGACATCAACAGGAGTCAAGCCAGGAGGGGGGGATGGAGCTGTGTGTCCATAGGTGGGAACTCCAGATAACAAAATATTAGTTAGTGTAGCTTGGGCAGTAGATGGGATCATAAGGTGTGGTATCGCGGAAAAACCTGCAACGTTTTATGAAGACAGGTATCAGAGAAGAACGATCCAGACTCAACAATGTCTTTTGCAGTAACAATAATGTCATTTTTGTTGCTGCAAATTCCAATCTTGCTACCTCTCTAAAAATAGCATGCACATCACTATAAAAGCACAAACAAATGCTAAAATGGAACACCATGGTGGAGAAGATTTAATTCAAGCTTCTCACTGTACAGATGAAGAAACTAGCTAGATGAAGTCCATGTGTGTAGCTGTTCAGCTCGTTTGCCCATCTACCAGCAACATTTCCTAATTGTCGGGTCAGTGAGCTTCTTGTGCTTTTGTCACTGCTCCCTGAATATCATATGCTTTTCCCTGCTATTCCTGGCCTGTTTGAACATTATGTTAACTTTTCTGAGGAACTGACTGGTTTGGCATGCTTTATTTTGAACAATTTTAAACATCTGAAACATCAGGGAATTCCTATTTGGCTGCAGTAAAGCATTGAGCCCCAGTCTTTCCCCTCAGAAACAAACCACCAGAAATTTGTATTTGAAAATTGGCAATGCCTAAGAATGCATGTCTTGGATTATACTTCAAAGATACTGACCTGTGGCACTTGAAGTATTAGCAAGAGGAGATGCCCATAATGTGGGGCTGGGGGTGCCAGAACTTGGACTTTGCAAAGGACTGACTGAGCTATTTAGAGCATTCAGGAGTGAGTTCGGGGCTGTTGAAGTGTTTAGAGATAAGGTGGTGGGTCCCAAGAGACCTGTAATAAATGAGCAAAAAGTAAATATGCACAAATTCAAGATCTTTAACTAAAGACAGCCTAAGTATAGACACTTGTAGTGTATATTGCTATTATCTGATAACTTCCAGATAGAAAATACGGGTGATCTGTTTTCAAAATATTCACATGAAATGGTGTATGCTATAACTCCAACAATGGACCCAGCTCCTTTATAAGCAGATGCCGGTCAGCAAGTGGAAGACAAGCATGCCAGGTCATTCAGCAGCGCCAGCTGTTTGCATTCCACCCTACTAAACAGGACAAAGAAAATTCCACTCAAGTGGAAACCTATCTTCATTTGTCTGAATAATTTACTGGTCACCTACTTCCCCAAGCTATTACAATTAGCAGTGGTAAGGGAATGTTTTCCTGCAGCAAAAAGGCTTCTTCTAGCCCATTTGCATGCAAGCTGCACTTCCTAAAAGAGTATTCATACATGTCAAAACACAACATGACTTATCAGTGCCCCTCCTCAATGTGTATGAGAACCTTTCTTTAAAAAAATGACTTTCTATTGTTTGCTTGCTTTAAGGATTTAATACTTGTTTTAGCTAATGAAATTGCCCTTTAGGCACATAAAATATAGTATGAGGTAAAAAGGGGATTTGTATACAAGATCCCAGGAATACTTAAAACATTAAGCATTATAAGACAGGAACAGTCACAAAAATATTTTATAAATGGAAAAACACTGAATCTTTGCTCTCTTGTTTTCTGGCTAGTGCAGCAGGACTTCAGTTCCTGCTAAATTAGCTGACTGACATTTTCTAACTAGCATGCTTGGCTATGTTCATATGATTCAGTTCAGACATATCTAATGAAAGGAACTTTGGGAGATTAGAATCCTGGGAAGAGAGAAGGAATGCATCTCTACTATCAGGATGTCTACTTGGAATCTTAACATTATAATTTTTAATGCAAAAATAGCTACTAATTTTTTTTTCTGTTTGAAATCAACACTGAATGAGATAGAATTATTTGCTAGATTATTGAATTAACATTTTATAAGAAGGCTACCAAAAATATGCAAGGAAGAAGTGCACCTGTAATAACTAATAACTAATAGAGCAACCAACTTGAGCCTTTAGCCTACTAAGTGACTCATCCTATCAAAGAACTAAAGCAAAGACAATGTTGTTCTTTCATATTTATTATTTTCTTTTTTGTTCTTTCATATTTCTGATCAGCTTAGATATAAATACAGGTTCATTTGCTCCCCTTGGTGGCCATACACTGGATTCCCTTTGCTCTCAGTGGAGCCAGCCTAACAGCTGAGGATGATGAGGATTCTGTTTGTTTTCACTTCCCTCTCTTCCCTCCCCTCATACAGATTTGCAATTACTTTTAGAAAAGCAAACTGGATAATCTTTATCTCTAGGGACTGATAGCAATATTGCAAATGCAAGAGAGAACAGACACATAAATTATAGTCAGCCAGCTCACTTCACTCTCGATGGCATTCTTAATTTAGAAGAACAGAGCCCCTGAAAATAAGTCAGACCTTTATTATTTATGCCAAAATAAGGAGAATCTAGGAAATAGAAATTTGTTGAGTCAAATAAGGAGCCAAAATGGATTGATTTGAGTTTTGTTGCTTTTCACCTGATCCGAAGGCCTGAAGAGGAAAAAAAAAAAAAGCCTTCAAAATGTAGGCCTGAACAGTAGAAAGGAAGGGAATTAAATAAGCATTCCCCCAGTGACTGAGAAGTGCTATAATAATAAATTTTATACCTAGTCCAGTGAGTCCAAGGCCTGCTGAAGCTAAGATATCCAGGCTGGGACATGCCAGGCCAGCAGGGCACGATGCTGGGGACGGACTGGTTGCTATGGTAACCCCACTGCTTTCAAGTCCGAGGAGACATTTCCTTGCTTCATACATATTTAAGGCATTTCGTTCAACACTTTTCACAATCACAGACTATGAAAACACATAATGGAAAAGAAAAAAGTGACATGCAAGTAGTCCACAATGAATTGGGGAGGTGGATGAGAAATGAATAATGGTAATACGAATTCCACTTGGAATATATTAATGCTACCTTAAAATCCACTACTCTGCAAATTCTAACCACTTAGTTCTCAAGTTTATACCTTTGGGTAAAACCTTACAATGTTAGTCACCATTTATTAGGTGAGTCCTGTGATCCAAGCACCATGACTGAAGCTGCACCTATATTCCAATTCCTGCCCAAACCTTCTGGGGTGAGGTTATTCATCTCCGTTGAAGATAAGGAACTTGCTCAAGGTTACAGCCTGGCTGTGAAGAGGAAATGAGAGGACTGGTACTCTGGTCCATCTCAACAGCCCATTCTTGTTTATATCCTCCTGTCTCCATGTTAAAGGTTTTCCCCTCGAGCTCATCTTTACAGAACAAATCAGACTCGTCAGTTTATACAGACTGCATGCAACAGTCATTTGAATTTGACGTGTATGGTCTATTAACTAAATGACTCTGAGGTTCCACTGTTCCTCACTGATGATCTCTCTATGGCAAAATTTGTAGGAAAATTAATTCCTAAACAGTATCTTTTTTTTTTACTTTTTCTCAATGGACACATCCAAATAACAAAAATGTAAGCCTGAGGGGGAAAGTTACCAATGGACTATGAAGAAAATTTGTGGCTGAGAGAGCAGCTAAAGCAGCAGGCCCTAGGATGCTACAAGGCTTCAGGGGTCTCATAATATACTTTCCCAGACCTCTGCTCATTTCTAAGTAAACTCCAGTAATTCTTCCTGTACCTGTCCTTAGTTTTCAGTTTTGGTATCCGTAAACGTAGTTTTCAGTTTTGGTATCCATAAACTACTCTAGTAAGCTTAAACCAGTCAAACAGGAAGTTTCACAATACATAAAATTTAATGTCCCATTCTCTAACTTGAAACTTCCTCTATCAAGTTCACTTAGAATGAAAGCTATCCACTTTTTTTAAAATTCAAAACAATTTTTGTCCCTTGGCTTTTGGAACAAAGTTTTCTTTAGAGTCTAGCAGCATAACTGCTGGAGGTAGAACATTTTCACTGTGATCAGAGTTCCATATCTTGCTTCAAAATAATGCCAGTTTATATACAGTATTAACATAGGACCTCTTTCCTCATTTTTCAAGAGCATTTAATACCATCAGATTTACTGCATTAAAATTTCACCTTACATGTAATTACTGAAATTTTGCAACAACTCAGAGGAGAGGTTCTGAGAAGGCTGAACTGGGACAATTCATGACAAAGTAGTATTTATTAAAGAGACAAGGCACCTATATTTTAAATTTCCAAGGCTAACCTAGTAGCTCACAAGTAGTAGGTTCACTAATTTTGGAACTGCACATATAATCACATACACACATGTACATAATACAATGCTCAGCGCCTTATTACTGCTCTGGTGATTGAGTAATGCTTAAAGTTACCAGACTAAACTAATAAACGAAGTTTTCTCTTTCCTCCTCATAGTTACAGAAAAATAATGATCACCAAAAATGAATTCCAAACATCAACACATCCATAAAGAAAAATGACTGGGAATGAGTCTTGCTACAAATTTATATTTGTATAAAATAACTAAATATAAAATATAATGACATACATTATATAGGATATTTAGTCCCATGTGTATGCAAATCTATAATTATGTTCAAAAACACTCTATAGAATGTGACATGATGCATGGTTCCCTGGGTCCAGATCCAGGCTCCCTGGGTCACCAACCTTGCTTGGCTGTTTGGGTTTTGGTTTAATACTGATGAAGACATCAAGCTGTTCCATCAACTGTGCGATGAACTGTGGATTAACTTCAATTTCTTCCTTCATATCAAACATCAACACAAGTGGCAGACAACCCTAAGAAATTTCAGAGTAGAAAGAGCAGAAGGTAGAAAGTGATTCATATAAACATTCAAGACTTTTCACATGCCTGTAAACAGTGCAATTGTTTTACAGATCTAAAGAGTAAATACAAGTATTAAAAGCTAAATATACCTTTATTTTTTTAAAGTAAATAAATAAAATATACCTTTCAATAACTCAGACAATTGTGTGGAAATAATGTTGAGGGGTACAAACTATTTTTAGAGATCAAGATTGTGTCATAAGTTTTTGTCTTTAGTGCTAACGCTTTACCCATTCTCTACCTTGAAAATTCTGTCCATTCTCTAAATTCAGTTTTTCTAGTGATATCATAAAGTGAATTTTCACCCACATCAAGGCTGCTCATCTTCTGCTTGGAATCAATCACTTACAATGTATTTTCCTATTGTCTCCTGAATGAAATCTAAACACACATCAGCATTTAATGATCACATTTTGGCCTGACTTTGCTTGTACAACCACAGGTCTATATGTCCACATTTCAAGATCAGCTCCAAGACTATCATTTAAACAGTTTCTGTGAATTGGTATTTAATTCATCAAAATGCTTCTTCAACAATTTAAATCCTACTTCTCTCCTGATGAAACTTGAACTGTTTTTCCTTCCTAGAATATTTATTTTTAACAATCTCATCTTAAAACACTTTTGTTTTTTCTCTCTGATGATTTCATCCTGGTTCCCAATGTACTGAGTTGGGAAATCAAGTTTTGTGCTTTTTCTGACACATACAAGACTCAGTGCTAGCTGGGTTTTGTACATAAGTTTCAGGAGATGTTATAGTCAAACACACTAGGATTAAAATTAATTCACTGCTCCATCTCACTTGTGGATAAAAGTGATTTCTGTAAGGACTTTTTATAGTTGATTGCATAAAAAAATAGGCAATGATACTTAAAATAGGTTAAATCTTTTTAATTTTCCTTCCCTTTTTCACTTCTTTCAAAATCATATGATAAGCTGTCACATTAAATACCTGTATTTTTTCCAGGACTGGTCAAAGTATGAATATTAATGCACAGCTACAGAGAATACTTGAAAAAATTTCACTTAAATCAAAAATAACAACTAAAGATGAAAAGCGGAAAAAAATGTGAAGAGCATTCGTAGTTATCTTCAGATATGCATACACTACCTGACTAGTAGCATATTAAAAATAGCCTGGTAAAGCTTAACTAAAAATAAATCACAAAATAAATTTATTAAAATTAAATATTACAATCCTTACTGATTATAACACATTCTTATCTGTCAGTAGAATAGATTCAGTAATAGATACTTGGATTTTCTCAAAGTTTCACAAAAATAAATTCTGTAAGTTAATAATAGCAAAGGTCGAACCTAAAGCTTACTGATTCAAATGTCACTAAAGGTCAGAATACAGAGGTGTTTTCAGTAAAGCTATTTGTGAGTCCACATCATTTCAGTACATTTTTGTTGCCATATATCACTCTACCCACTGGGTTTTTAGATGAATATAAGGAGGACTGAAATATTGCCAATTATATATTGGAAGCAGTACTAAGTTATATTACTCACTTTTTTTTCATTATGCATGCTCCTAGAATTCATGGTTTACATCACATATTTTTAAATTGTCTCAGAGATTTATGGAATGCTCAGATGTTTCACGCTATCAAAATTTATGTCTATGAGGGTAAAATTTAAGTATTTTTACTTTTCTGTTTAAACAAAAGATGTTCTTTGTCAAATACAAACTAAAACTACATGTCAGATTAAAATGATAACTTTCCATTAAAAAATAGTCAATTGTTCCACCGCAACCTCTGTATTTAATCTAAGGGGGAAAAATACTGAAAGGGAATTATTCATCTCCGTGATGAACTTAAGTCTCTGAGGTACTATATATAGTTTACTCTTATTTCCTTACACCAAGATACTTCCTTATTTGATCAGGCTTCCAATATACCTATATAAAAACCACATTTTTTCAGCATAAACAGCAACATACCCTATAGCCATAGAGGTCAAAGGAAAAAAAGAAAAGATAGCACAAACTGCAGTAAACCTACCATGAGATATTGCCTTGCAAGACAGACAGACTCAATGGTGCCCTGGAGGTAGACGGTGGATTTCTTTTGCGGGTTGCTGGGATCAGGAAAGTGGATCTGAGCACCTGTTCTCTGCATGATATGCTTGATGTTGCTTCCATTCCGACCCATCATAAAGAGATGATGCTGTGCTGCAATGTCTAGCTGTGTGCTCACTGGGATTGCTGACGCCAAACTACCAGCAAGGTGTTCCAACAACATGGCAGTTCCTTCCTAGGGAAAAAGGGTAGGAGAGAAGAGAGCAGAGTGTAGAGGGGGTCCAAACTATGATAGAGGATGAGGGTACCTAGGGTGTGGGGGTGGTTGGTAACATACATTGAACGAGGTGATCCCTTATGTCTGTCATAGACAGTGTGGTGAACTCATGCTACTCAATTAAAAAAATAAAAGCTTAAAATAACGCACTGTTCATAAAAATTTGCATACAGGGAAAGAATCTACTGCAAGTAATAGCTATGGGAAAACTCAGCATATTCCATAAACCAGAATGTATTAGAAGAGAAATTCTAGAAAACAAGTTAACTTAAGATCTTTTCAAACCAAAACATGCATGACCTGTATACTTAGGAAGTTTGGAATTTCTCTAAATCACTTACCTTCACAGCACTAGTGTTATTCTGAGACCCTCGTACTATAACAGTAGCACCATACATTCGGGAACGCTGTTTAAATGACACTGAAATGTTGTACGTTTGTGATATGTGCTGAATGGAGGGGGAATTAGGATCAGGAACTGGTTGAAGAATTCCAGCTATTGGTAGCTCAAACATCAGCACCAAAGGAAGCAGTTCCTAAAATGATGACAAATAAACCATATAGGTAAGCCACCAGGCATTCAGAGATGTGTATGATTCATTCATTTTTTTTTCCAAAGGTGGAATTTTAAAACATAAATTGCTCCTGTTATAGTCATAGTTTGGGTCACCTTTCTTTAACAAACAGAGCCTTTGGTGAAACATGAGGGTTTGTAACAATCTGCCTATAGTTTTTATTGTCAGACCAATATTTGCTCATTTTAAAAGTATCAAAGAAACCAAATAAGAGGAAATTCAGAACACCCCTAACAAACATCTTTAATATAGTAATACAAATTTTGGCCACTATTCTGTACATACAGAACACAGAATTTATATATAGAGAAATTTTAATATTTTAATGCCGTCTAAAGCAAATGTCACTTACACGGATTTACATTATTAAAGTAATAAATAGTTACCCGAATTCTAACTCGGGCAGATTCTACTCCTGCCGGTTGTCCTGCTATAGACACCTGCCAAAATAAGGAAACACAGTTTTAGATTTATTTTACTTGAACCCATATCTTCTTTTTTAGTTATCTACAATCCTTATTACTCAAAATATTTTCCAGGAAAAAAAATGGCATTCACATTATTTGGGAATTTGTTAAAATTGAAGGAACTCAGGAATCAACCCAGATTTGCTTAATCAGAATTTGCATTCTAACCATCTCCTCAGGTGACCTATGTCAATTGATCTACATCACCCCATGAACTTACAGAAAGCCCCACAACCCTCAGGAGGCCTTCCTGCCCTCACTGTAATTGTTCTTTGCATCCTCTCCCTTTTGCTTAAACACTTTGCATACTGTATAAATATTAATATGCAGTGATACCACTACACTAGCCTCTCAAAACACTGAATTATTTCCATACAAGTTGTAAAAAATTCTTCCTCCGACACCCACCAGCACCCTCTCCTAGATCCGCCCTCTCAATTTCCCCATAACAAATGCAGCATAGTTTCGTTTAGATGTGGAGCACAGACAAACATAACAAAGGGTCAAGCCAAAACCAAATCAACAATAAACACTTAAGATCTGACTGCAAAACTGAGACAATGAGAAGGGGAGGGTGGTGGGATGGATGTGGAGGAAGAAAGGGGCCCCATGGAACATGGTAGAGGCTGGCTGGGTTGCTAGTGGTAGGTAGGGGATGAAAGTATATTTGTAGAAGTTTGAACCTATGACCCCCAGAGCAGATACAAGGGTGTATCTCCATAAACATGATTTGAAGTAAATAAAGAATGTATGGCCCACTAAGCTTCCTCTGTAAATACAGGGCACCTTCAGTCTCTCAGTGATGGGACATAGAACTGATATTTCATGATGACATTTTTGTGATCACTTATCAAAAGAAACATGCACATAGAAAACTAAGGTTGTAATTTGTGCCATAATAGTTCAGGTGACAAAAACAAAGCACCTGGTTGCTTTTTTCTGCTTGGTTATTCCTGTTGGAATCTGGAAAGTGGATGTGGCATCCTGTGTCTTCCATTACTTTTTTAATATTGTTGCCACCTTTGCCGATTACATGGGAATGTTCTGTATGGGAAACATCCATCTTCAAGGTCACCCGGTTGCTCTATGTGGAGATAACACATTATTCCTTTCAGTAAGAAAATGGAGTAAACAACTCCCTAAAACACTTGCCCTCCCTCCAAGGGAACAGTATTAACAAAAGTGACCCAGTGCGAGATCTTAAAGATTTTTTAATAAGATCTAATCTCTATATGCTTCATTTCTATCTGTCTTTTTGGTTATCAAAGAAATTCTCATGTTAAGATAGATTTTCACTTTTGGAAAATAAATATTCTTTACAATGTTAATGTCTGTGTAACAGTCTTTAAATAAAAATCGGTTACAATTACAAATACTCCTTTTTATTAACATACATTATTAATGAATCTTTAGTCCAAGTAATTAAAAACAAATGAAAACAATGATGAGACAGCCTAAATGTATGCTCATAACACTATACAATTTAAGTGATAGAAAACTACAAATGAAAATAAAGTTCAAAACTAATTAAAATATTTACAAGCATTGTTCCTCAATTTCTGTATCACTGCACATAACTCCTAAGAAAGTCAACCTGCTATGACTTTCACAGGTAGGAAGAGATAACAAATCATAGATATGTAGCAGTAAAATGCCTTAAGTGAAACAATATAAAACATAAGACTATATTAAAATAAAAGGCAAATTCTAAGACATTACAAATAAAGCACTTATCATTTGCATTTAATCTGGGAAAAATCTGTGAAATTATAAAATCTGACATGAAATGTTTTCTCATTTACAAGATTGATACTGGAATTTCTCAGTGCTGAGGAAATAAAATTAAAGTCAAGTACAACAAAAAGCTAAAAATGCCAAAATTTTTACATGGTCTGAATTCTTAAATTTTAAACATTTTTCCATGAAGTACTTTGATTTTTAAACTTGGGACTTCTTTTACTTTTCTCTCTGAAGTACAGGAAAGAGGGATTCATTTTGGGAGAAAATTCTAAAGTATTTAATAATTACAAAGCAAGTAATTCTTAAAAATAGGAACAAAAAATAAGAAAAAAATACCAGAGATCATTTCACTAAAATACCAGCAAGTAAAACATGATGATTAAGAATCTGATGAGCCATTTTGTGACATTATGCCTTGGAGTTTAGTCTCAGGGCTTGACTGGATGGCTTCCAACTCATGAGCTAGTCCTTTTGTGCACAAAATTTTTACTAAAAATAAAAAAGAAGAAAAAAAAGAACCAGACAATCTGGGCCCTACTTTCCCCCCACTAGCTTATCAGCTACTGAATTCTGAGTGAATTACCTAGTATCTCTGTTTGTGCTCCTTAAGAGGAGGTGGAGTGCGAGTAGGACATGGGAGCAAATAGAGCACAGTGGACTAAGGTGGAGGACTAAGGGTGATTCAATGGGGGGCAGGTTACAGTAACTACGCTGATGAGGGGAAGTCTATATTGTCAAGACACTAGCAGGATGTCAAACAATGATAACTCAATAAAAACAATTAAAAAAGATTAAATTAAAAAGTAACAAAAAGTAAAAAGTAAGATTAAAAAGTAACATACTTAGCATAGTGTATGACATGTAGTAATTCAGAAGTGTACATTAAAGAAAATTCTCACAAATGAGCATTTTTACATATTTAACTTTCCCTATGTAAATAAACCATACACACATTTAAGAGAAAGCATCAAATTTCATGCCATCACACACAACAAAAAAAGCGTATCCTGGTTTTCTACCGGCATCAGAGAGGCAAAGATGCCAACATCCTTATTAATAGCCCTATACCATGACCAATGTCCAGTTTCTGAAGATGGTACACACGTGCATATATATACACATATGTGCACACGTTTGTGTATGTGCTATTACTCAATTATCCAGCTGAAACTACTAAATTTTTAAATAGAACTTTACATCTATTACAGAATTAAATGTGCTTATTTAAAAACCCACCATTCCTTTCTCCTGGTTTGTCTTCTACAAATGTCTCTTTCATAACACCATGTAGTACCCCTTGCAGAAACAAGGTTCTGATATCTGAGCGTCCTTAACATTCACTTACTTTTGTGTCTAAGACAGACATGATCATTTCCTTGGCTTCCTTAACATTCTCTTTCTTTCCAGAAACCTTAATGTGGGGATCTGTAAGAAATCAGAAACAAAAGACTTGTGAAAACCACAAATGCTTAAAATTGATGGTGCAATAAAAGTAAAGAGAGTCCACAATAAAGTCAATATTTTGTTTCATCCCATGTAAGTTACTATAATACAAAGAATATGAATAACACCCAAATCATGTATTTATCTGCAGCTTTCTTCCTTTGGAAAGCTGACTAAACTACTGTTAAATTTTATTATAAAATAAGAACATCACATAATTATACTTTAAACAATGAGGAATCTATATTCTTTTGCTGTTCTTTTGCTACATTAAGCAGTCCTGTCCTAAGAATTAAAAATATTAACTCATTAAATTCACACCACAACAATTTACAAAGAGAACTAAGGCACAGACAGTTTAAAACCTTCTTCCAGAAAACTATTCAAAAACTCATCTATTATAACCCAATGTCTTCCAGCTCCAGATCCACACTATAAACTACATAATTTTAAAAATAATTCTTAATTTTTAAAATTCTGTTATAATTTAAAATTTATTCATATAGTTCAAAGTAAATATAAAAATCATCAAAGACATTTAATTCAGAATATAATATTCATTCAGTTTTATGTAATTAATATATACTTTGTGTCTCTTATTTATGACTGCTACTGAATTTTACATAGGAAAGCATTCCCTCATTCCACAAATATTTTCTGAATCTGGACTCTGGACTGGGCGCTATTCTTGGGGTTAGAGGATATATAAGTGAGGAAAAAAGATCTTCGTCCACTGGAGCTTACACTCTTTTGCAAGAAGACAAAAATTAATCCAATAAATGCCCTAATGTATTAGGACAAAAAAATGTTATTTTAAAAAAGAAAAGAACAAAGCAAGAGAATAATAAGTACCAATGTGGGGAAAGGGAAGGGGTCTAGACATCACAGAGAAAGTGAAGTTCAAGCCTTCTTGATAATTTTGGTGTTCAAGCAACCTATAGGTCAGTCTCATCACTACGGGGTAAGCCAAAAGGCCTACAGTCAATAAATGTAATGGAAGAGTGGAGTAAGATGAAGGTGATTCGCCATGATTCGCCATTATTCTTACTAGAACTGTTACTATCCTTCCTGCTATTATGGTGTGTGCATCTGACCAGTGTGTTGGTCAGTGATACTGGTCTCAACAGGCTATACAATACGTAGATGTGCACCAGGCTATGCCATCTAGGTGTGTGTATTACATACTAGGATGTTTGTACAACCAGTCATTCCTCAGGAATTAATGTCTTTTGTTGAGTGACCCATGACTGCACTACTGCCATCACCATCACAAGTCACTGATCACCCCAACCCCACTGAGTGGCCACAATATACTACTGCCTGTTAGGTCTTTACACATAGATTACAGTTCAGGTCAGTAATAAAGTCACACGTGTTTGCTGATCATCTGCTTTGGTGTTCTGCTTAAGTTCTCAATTCTTCTAAATCATCAACTCTAAGGAATCAGAATCACTTAGTGGGGTTTTATCAAATTCACAGAGCTCCCTGCTGTTGTGACTTCCCATCCCCATCATCCAGTCCAGTGGAAAACCAGTACCATGTGAGCATGAGTATGTCATATTTATAAGGTGCAACTGAGCAACGAGAGGTAGGAAGAAGGAAAAGAGTGGCAGGAGGGAAAGATGTAAGTGGAAGGAAGAAGTGGAGGGAGGGTGGGAAGAAACTGTTTTCTAAAGCTAAAGTTCTTAGGAACAGGATGGAACAATCAAAGTCAACATCCCCCAGTCTTCCTAGTTAAGGAATGCAGCCAGTCTCTTGGGGGAATATCCCAGCAGCTGTGCTTAATTTGAATAAGTGCGCATACCACTCTCTCCCCAGACTGTCTGCTGGTGGCTGCTCTTGGCCTTAGGTTCTTCTCATGCCATCCTCCTATCCCACCTCTGACATGCATCCTGTCAAAGGGACACTGTGAAGATCAAAGGCAGTAAGAGTAGTTGAAACTTCCCAAAGTTTATGAATTGGGGGTTATAAGGCACAGGGCACAGAAGTAAAATGAAAGGGATGGCGAACAACCATGTTAGGGAGTGATGTTCTCATGGCTTGCTCCTCGATGCACCCTCACAGACCACCTTTTCTTTGTAAAACTCTCGTCAGTTCTAACACACATAGGTAAACAGAGAGCATTTTCTTCAATAATCTTAAAACCATTGTAACTCTGCCAGGCAATTTTCACTTAAGAGTTGTCTACGCTGAACGCTTTGGTCTCAACTATCTTCGACTTTGGTTTGAATAAGTGTACGCTGATACTGACACTAATCCCAAAGGAAAATGTTCCCTCACCACAGTGCAGAGCTGGATCTTAATGCTTCTCACAGCACATCGGCTCATCAGCCTCACCTGCTGCACTTGCTACAATATATATTCTTGGATATCAGGACTCAGACATTGGCATTTTGTTGGTTTTCCAAGTGACTCTTAAATCAAGGATAGGACACAAAAGTTTAAGTTACACTAATATGTACTAACATAATTATATCCTCCTATGTATCAACCATATATATATATATATATATATATATATATATATATATATATATATAACATAAAATGCTTGCACTGGAAAAAAAAGTGGTTTTTAGCTTTTTTTCTCCCACAAAATAGTAAGTTTTTTTAAAAAAAATAGTGATATGATGAATCAGAAAACCTATTATTTTACAGTTTGAATAATCACACTAAAAATCCTATGTAGCTAATAAAGTGCAGGAAATCTCAGATCCAATTTAAGAATAATTTGATTTTCCACCACCTTTGTATTGACAGAAGAATAAAAGGCGAAAGCTTAATAGAAAATACTTTATTTCAATGCCAGGTTAGTTAGCTGCTGAAGGTCACCCGCACCGGTTACAGGCCCCTGGGAGGGACCCCCTCGCCGCACGCCACCTCCGCCACTCCTGGGAGCCAAGCCCCGCCTCCAGGTTAGTTAGCTGCTGAAGGTCATTCGTGCCGGTTCCAGGCCCCTGGGAGGGACCCCCTCGCCGCACGCCACCTCCGCCACCCCTGGGAGCCAAGCCCCGCCTCCAGGCTCCTCCGCAAACCCGCCCACCTTGCCTACCCCCAGGTTAGTTAGCTGCTGAAGGTCATTGGCTGCAAGCTGCGCCAGCGCAAATACTAAACTGAACTAAAGTACAGATCTACTTTCAACCTGGAATACACTCCCATCAACATGCCAACCAACAAAAGATCCATGGTTTCTCAATATGTAGAACAGGTTCGAAAGCAAAACACAGTAAGGAGAAAAACTTTAAACATACAAGCAAGCCCTACAGTAAGTAATCCATCGCCAACAAAGAAAGGACAATCTCCAGAAAACACCAAAGAAATGATTTGCATCTCAGAAAAAGATTCCTCTATTAACATGTTAAATGCACTCCAGCAATTAAGAGAAGAATTAGAAAAAAAGGACAACAGTATGATAGAAGCAATTAATGCACTAAGGGAGGAAATAAAAACATATAAAAAAGAAAGCATCAATATGCATACCCTAATCAACGAACTAAAGAATGAAAATGAATCCCTAAAATTGAAATTGAAAGAGACTCAAGATTTAAAGATTGCAATAGATGAGCTCAAAAACGCACATAAAAACCATGGCAGTAGAATAGATGAAATAGAGGAACGGATCAGCACACTTGAGGATACAGAAATAGAGAGGACAAAGAAAGAAAAAGAGAGAGAAACAAAGTAGGAGGACTGAAGACAAGCTCAGAGATATGTCAGATTCCTTAAGGAAAAGAAACATAAGAGTAATAGGAATCCCAGAAGGAGAGGAGAGAGTTATGGGAACTGAAAGACTGTTCAAAACAATAATAGAGGAGAATTTCGCAAATCTGAAGAAAGAAATAAATATAGACATACAGGAAGCCAAAAGGACACCAAACTACTTTAATGAAAGAAAAGCCACAGCAAGACACATCATCGTAAAACTTTCTAGAACCCAAGATAAGGAAAAAATAATGAGAATGGCTAGAGAAAAGAAAAAGACAACCTACAAAGGAAAATCCATTAGACTGACCTCAGATTTTTCTGAAGAGACACTCCAGGCAAGGAGAGAATGGAGTCACATCTACAAAAAACTCCAAGAAAAAATGTGCCAGCCAAGAATACCCTGCAAAGCTATCCTTCTTCTACAAAGGAAAAATTAGAACCTTCTCTGACAAGCAAAGTCTCCAGAAATTTGCTACCACTAAACCCCCACTCCAAGAAATTTTGCAGGAGGCCTCAAGACCAAAACCATAAGAAGATCAAATACAAGAAACAAAAACACAAAATAAACCCCAAATGACTTCCAGGAAACCGTTAGAATCGCAAATATCAATAATCATTCTAAACGTCAATGGTCTAAACTCAGCAATCAAAAGACGAAGAGTTGCAGA